>JAODPA010066372.1:18134-34149 GCA_025585075.1 Nepenthes mirabilis | reverse complement strand
GTATAATATAAGAAAATATATATCTAATTAAATTATCTGACTTTTGTCCAATTTTATTATTATTTTTTTAAATTAAACTCATATTCATAATGCTGACACATATTGTCGATTCGATGTCTCAAAACTGCAAAGCAAACTCGGAATATCAGTTGAGGCATGAAACGGTATTGCTATCCGATTATGTATGAGTATGTCATTCAAATGAAAATATGTACAGATAATTTACATGAACGAGTAACACCTGATTGTGTAAGCTTCAGAGGGCCTTCTGATCGAGCCGTTCGTTCCAGTTGAGGCAGCGGATCAAGCTGTGGAACCAATCGCCGGTCTGGTCAGACTTGTTGACAGTCGGCAATGGGTGCTGGCTCATGGAAATGCAAACCGAGTCTCCCCGCGAGACTTGTTGCCTCCTCTTCCCATCGAATGAGACCCACGCGTTGCTTCGTGCATCGTCCGGTATCTGTTTCAAAGTTCTAATTGTTTATATAAAACTCAGGCGAGGTGACTACTACTTCAAGATCATATTTTATGCGGGGCGGTTAGACCACTCCCATTTTTGAGCCATCTTGCACTCTTCAATGGTGAGAATTTCACCTTTTTACTTAAATGGCCAGAATTATTTTCAAATACAACGCTTATACTTTTCTACACCAGCCCACCTCCACCACAACCACTGGCATGCAATATATAGTAAACTTTACAGAACCAAAATGATCATTTAGTCCAGAATTGTAAACTCATGGGGGGGATGAGTTGACTCACTCATCTATTATTGTTCTCGCAGGAACAGAAATTCCTAACCTATGCACTAACCAGAATATGGGATTTGCCATCCACTTAAGAATAAGAGCCTGAAATAAAATTTCAACTCTACTCTACCAAACAAGCTGTAAGGTCCAGAAGGTAGCAACAGTGGGCACAGATTAACCCACTAAATGGAGTTTTTCTAGAGATCAACTCTAAATAAAGATGAATGTGTCGTATCTCATGTATAACAGTATTTGCACCCAAGTTAACAATGCAGAGGAGTTTGGAAATCCACCTAATTCTCTAAAAAGCATTCACAAGTACTTTTCTAACCACAACTGCCTAGCAATGCAAATATTGCCTAAATTGAAAAAAAATATATATATATATATATAGCTGATATATATCAGCATTAGGCTCTCAATACTGATATTTTCTGATATTGCGATAAAATCATGAAACTCTCCCCTCATCTTACGATTAGCTGATAAAATTTTATAGTCGATATCGATACTTATCACCCGATACAGCTGAAAATAAAACGGCCACCTTAGATGTTGATATTTTCATCCATGGTACATGGAGATTCTATGCTAAAATGAATGGCTAGTAAAAAAAATTTCAGACTTGGTGAAATAGATCATGACCGACTTATTTAAGACCAAACCTAAAGATGATATATGTGAGCCTCACAACTATATGATGCATATTTGCATGGTAAAAAATAAATGACATTTGAGTCAGTGTTTGGTGAAATGAGTGAAATACTGAAATCTAAAACCTCTAGAGGAAACGATTTAAGTAACACAATTTTGACTCTCGAATGATGAAGTTAAAAACAGTTTTTGACTCTCAGATGCATCTTCCAAAGGCTGACAGCGGCTGAAATATCTTCGCCCATCAGCTGCCACCATTAATGAACTTAAAACTAGTGAACTCTGTTATATTGGAGGAAACAGAAAGCAACAAATTTCAAAGATCATTTAAATTCTGAGCAGATTTGGATAAGCAAAAACTAGATCTTTCTTTTCATCCATAGTTGTACCTATGGAATGAAATATCGGCTAATATATATTAGTATCAAACCATTTCGACACTGATATTTTCCAATATCACAACAAAATTGCTATATGATGCCGTATCAGCGATATATTGCAATATATTGGGTGATATACTTGATATTTTGCAATTATATTGTTGATATTTTTCTAATAGGTTATGATTCGCAGAAAAAATTGTTTGATGTGTCTAATACTTAATATTTTCATCCAGGATTGTAAAGTAGTCAGATCACCTTTAATTCCAGCTGTGCAGAATCCGGAAGGATGACTGGTCTGAATGAGAGGGAGTGTGGACAGATTGGTGTAAACAACATGCAAGGAACGTTTGGATGCACCTGCATTCCACAACAATTATCATAGATATTTCAATCATAAACATCAACAGGTATATAAGCCGGGATATACCAAGCCTTCAGATTCAATATTATTGAAAAGGAAAAACAAAACAAGTTTACATTTTACAGATTAAAAAAACAGGAAATAGTAGACCCTTTATCCAAAATAGTGTCAATTCAAACAATGTGAAGTCGAAAGCTACATAATTTCATTCCCATCCAAAAAATTAGTACCACTTCATTCGGATTCTTCCCTCTTATAGTTACACATATTTTTTTAAAAAAAGTTTTAGTTCAAGATTGACGCTTGTTTTTTATTAAGAGAAAATATGAAGAAAGAGAAACTGCAGAGAAGTCCCACACACGGGGAAAAAAGGCAAATGCAAACACAGAGAAGTCAGCTCACCATGGAACCGCCTGCAGCAGTTGAGTATGCAGTACTTCCAGTAGGTGTGGCTATTATGACACCATCACCTTGCACCTAAAGGACCATCGTCATAAAAAATAATATTGGGATCACAAGCAAAAAGGAAACTTGTCATTCGAATTTCCCAAGCAGCCAGCATTTAAGTATTAAGCAAGTTTAATTTGATTGTCATTGGTCATACTGCATAGTCAAATTCTTAAGGCGATAAAATAGAAGCTACCGATAAAATTATATTCTTTGTGGACATGCAAACCCACCTTGGTTATTAACCGGTTGTGCTCGTAACACTCTATTTTAGAAAGATATGGATTAGAACCGCGATCAACAACCACCTCATTTAGGACATCAAATACTTTACCAGGCATTGCTTTGCCATTTCTAAAAATTTCACATCGGAGACGCATCCTCAAGGTTATATAGACACCGTCGCTGGTGTTATTTCCGTGGATTATTTGTCTTAGGTCCTGCTCATAATCCTCAAACTGTACAAAACCAAGATGAAAGAGATGTTATCGTGTAAATAAAATTAAGAAAAATCGTGCATATACCAAATAAGAATTCAGAAGCGTACAGTATGGGATGTCAGGAAACCGAGAGATCCAAGGTTAAATGATACAACTGGGGGTACAGCACCTCGAAATATATTTGAAGCATGGAGAATCACGCCATCGCCTCCCAAGCATGCCACAAAATCAACCTTCTCATGTAGATCACTAAAATAAAAGACACAAAGTGATTAGAGAAGTTCCAAAATTTACTAGAAGAACGTGGAGGGGAGGGGCTTCACAAGTTTTAGGCATTACCTAGTATCTTGACTGTAGAATGTATGAACAAACCCGAACCCGGGTATTCTTGCAAAGATATCATGCACATCTGGTTCAACAAGGACATTCATTTTCTCTTGGTAATATAGGAAAGAAGCAACCTGCAGATCCAGAAAAAAACATGAGATGGCAGATCGAGAATGTTTGCATCTTCACATCCTTGTGATATGAGTTACTCACATGCTATAAGATCTTCGACCAAACAGCAATGGGAATTATATTGCCAAAAGCTTCCAAGAAACACCACTAAAATTATAGAAAGAATCCCTACGATTAGTAATTTTTTGGGATCCTACTAATCCAATAATTAATCATTCTATTCATTTCAAGAACACCACCTCACCTACATAGTAATTTGGCAACCCAAATTGATATTTCCTAGGTGGCCTGGATAGAAATCACTTCTCGTTGATTGAGATTAACAAGCAAGTTGAAGGCTCTAGCATATATATGGATAAACTATTGTGTTCTAGCTGTGGAAGCAGATAGGGATAGAACAAGAGAATAAGGGCTCTTTGTCATCGGAATCATCAGCTCTAAAGACTCGAGGCAATCATCACAAAGAGAAACATCACCCTTGGGAATACCCATATATCTTTGAATTTCGTCAGTCTCAAATCACCATTTGGGTGGTGCAGGTGTATCATGCATGTGTTGGTACTTTAATATCTCAGCAAATAAATTTGCTGGCCCCTTAGCAGAATGACAGAAATACCAAACCAAACTACAGTTTTTGGCACTAAGTAGGGGATTAGTAGCAAGGAGTTCAAAAATTAAATGAAAAACAATAAAAAGAATTAATGCCCCTTTCAGTTATCTCGATCGAAATACAGACAAATGGTATTTTTTGCAGAAATAGTATTCTTGCTTATTTCAACAACCCTCAATACCGAAAACAAAAGTCTTCATAATTGTACCTCTTTAGCCTCTTCAATGAGTTCTCGTCCCAGCTTTTTTAACAAGAGGACAGTCCTTGGAGTAGATTTCCACATTAGCATCTGTTGTTGTGTACTTGGATGAGTGAATGCCAATGAGGACTCTGAAACCCTTTCTCTGGTACAAGAGAATCCATCTGTTCGGACTAAGAACATCTCAGCTTTCTTTCTCGACTGTATCCTCACAACACCAGTTGCAGCAGCACACATATTTCCTTCAATTAGCTCCAAGCCATCATCTTCTGGAACCACCGAAGATTCACCATTGTTCCTCGGCCCCTGCGCAGAAGTTTCAGAAATGTTTCTTTCGCCAGAATAATTTTTGCTCACAGCAGTAGAAGCATCATTAATTGTCATGGGAGGAATTTTCCCGTTTCCAATTTCATCCACAATCACACCAATGGAAGGATGACTGCCGTTGCCCATACTCACACCATTGGCAGCAGATTCTCTTTGGTGCCCGAACGGCAGATTCTTACTCAAAGATGATTCATTAGAACTTCCTACCTCCCTGAGTCCAGATAAAGAAGAATCCATGGGAATACTTTCACTTTTCCAACCTGCACTAAGATAGGCCTCTCTAGAAACAGGCAATATTACTGGCCACCTTCTAAAATTGAAAAGCGTGGAAGGTGAGATCTTTTTGCTTTTGAAAAAGCTCGACATCTCCTTTCTGGAGAAAACATTGCAAGGAGGAATCTGAGACTTGAGAGGATTGATATCTGCGCTCAGAATAGAACTTACCTCATAGTCATCCACTTCACTTAATGGTGTAGCTTGGCTGCAAACAGAAACATTACAGGTCCCATTGGCTCCCAAATTATGTTTCTCGGGAACTATAGAAACTCGATCACGTGATGATCTATCAGAATTACTTTTTTCGTCGGACGTCATTAGTAATTCATCTTCCTCTTCTGATAGGTCATCTTTGTCTCGGCTTGAAGAGGAATGTCCTGGCAGCTTTCTATTCACAGGTGCTACGGAACCATTGGAATGGTTAGGATTGCTTGAGATGAGCGGCAATTCAGAGTGAGTCATCCACTGCCTCCATCGAGAAACCATACCTGAAGTTCTCCACACTCCTTCCCTGCTATGTAGATAAATAGGCCGCCTGCTCGGATCAGAGACCAGAGTTGCAAACTTCACGACCTGTTTCATTGATGGTGCTGTTCCAACCTCAACTGGCAACCTGAACAGTTCGACCTTCCCAGACCCAATTGCATCATCTATTGCAGCTTGATAGAAGTTATCTTTCACACTCTCAGCTCTAAGATCGACAATGCTTTTAAAACCTTTTTCCAATAACCATTTCAAACCATCTTCTGTCACCTGGCCACCCTTACAGAAAGCCACGTCAGAACCTGTCAATGCTGCGTCTCCCTTCGTAGTAGAAAAATAAACAGGGGCCCAGTTGGCAAACAACATATGCCCTGGAGAATCATCTCCACGTGGAAAACCCAAATCGTAGCACAGATTTTTCAGCTGTTGTAATTTCCTCCATATATCATGGCTTCTATCATCATTTGTCAAGTAGTTCTCAAGAGCAACATGCAAGCTCTCACAACACCTTTTAATCTCACTCCTGAAAACTGCAAGCGGTGGAAGCTTGTCCTCTGCTGTACTGATCTCTGCAACACGATAGGATGTCATAATGGACGATCGGCCAGAAAGAACATCTTGCCTACCTTTGTTTAAGAGGGATACCATGCAACCAAGCACCGACACAATTTTATCTTCTAAAAATGGTTTTTCTTCAGATGAGGATTCATATGATACAAAACATTCCCCAGTCACTGGATTGCACAATGTGTCCATCAGAGTAGCATGTAGATGTTCGGCCGCCCTAAATATTCTACAGTATGCCTCTACTTCTGCAATATCCCCAGGAACAGGGCCAATCCAACGGAGCTCTGATACATCATGAAATTGGAATGTCTTCAAAAGAGAAGAAACAAATGTTAGTCAATCACCAATTTAGCTCATCAATTTATCATTCTGTTCACATTCAAAATACCAAAACAGTACCAAGCATCGATAAATAATGAACAAAAATCTAAAAAATTCAAAGCTGGAAAACATTGTCTAATGTGAAGACTAGTGAGGCTTTGACATACGCAACCTGCATAGTCATAGCATAGTCATAGAAACACAGAAAAATGAACATTTGACAGAGAATTAACACACAGTACATTAGCAAACAAGTCAATCCACATTCTTCAAATCCAATATAGTTATAAAATAACTGTAATGCAGAAAATCCAACATAGGTCGGTTTACTATTCCAACATTATGACATTAATTATGAAGACTAAAAGTAAAAAAAATTCAGTATCCCTTCAAAGAGGGAACTTAAAAAGGAAAATAAGTAAACAGACTACCCATACTTTTCTATGTGGCGTCTCCTTACCACCCATAAAATTTCATCTTTTCACCAACCAAAAAGGGACTACCTTCATATCAAACTAATGATTTAAAGATTAACATCATCATCAAATCTCTAGCAACTGTATATTACGATCTTCAGATAGTAGATGCAAGAAGCGGAGTTCCAACTTTATCAATTCACATGAAGGCTTTCATCAATAGTATGCTTTAGAATTGTGTGTGATTTGAGTAAACTTTAGAAATATCAAAGTTGAGTCCCGGACCAGCTCAATTCCCAATCACTTCTTCAACTAACTGCGCGACGAGTGCCCACATCATTTGAATAGGTCTACTAAAGCCACAATCAGCAACTTTGCAATCATCATAACAAAGCGATCGTCCCACTATTACCAAAGCATTCTCCGAGTCACTTTATCGAACATCATCACAACTTAAACCTAGAAAAATAAAAGGAAACAGATAACAACAATCACAGACATAACAGAGCAACAGAAGATACACGCACCTGAGAGTCCAAACCAAAATTGAGAGAAAGAGACTTCGAGAGCGCAGCAGTGGAAACAAACTTAAGACGACGTTGCCTCTTCCTCCGCAACAGCAACCCGAAGCCATACCCATGCCTTAATAGCGACTGGGTCTGCCTGTAAACGGTAAATTTGGAAAACCCATAAGGGCATACATGGATAGTAGTAGTACTGGCTGGTGAAATGCTATTCATCTCGATCATCATTCATTAAGTGGCAGATGCAATATCCCAATAAGCCACTATCACAATTCAAAAGCCTTTCATCTTCTATTGTTCTTTCACAAAATAAGCTTGAATTAGATTACGGTGTCTAATTTTCCGATTTGTTGGATAAAATAATTTACAGGACAGGAATCAAGGTTGGTTTGTAGTTGGGGGAAAGCAAAAATGTTGTGGACAGGATGCTCTCGGCTCGTCACCATCATTCTCCTGAGCACTATCCATAATCAATATGGATATAATTTACAGGATAACTGCCATTGTTTGAGTTTTGTTGTCTCGTATGCTGAATTGATGTGATTTTCCGGAAGTGGACATGATTTCAACGAGGCCTCACTTTTTATTATTATTATTGTTTTTATTTTTATCTTTATTTTTGAAATGAAGAGACGCAATCCATCATTGTTGGCTAAATGTTCCAGCTCGTTTTCTCAATATTATCCGTTATCTTTTTAGGAAATTCCCAATAATTAATCTCATCCTACTAAAAATCAACGTGGAATCAGAACTAAAAATTGATGTATTTTCATATCTTTTTAAATGTATTTTTCATTTCTATAAAAATTAAAATTGTTTGAAATGATTACATTTTGATTATAGTGGTCTGAATATATAAAAATTAAAATCAAAATGATTACATTTTGATTATCGGCATATGGCTTAGAAGCAAAGGCCTCCTTATTGCCATATTGATTATAGTGGTCCGAATATATATGATAATATGTGGTTTGTTTTGAATAGTAAGTATAAGCTTACAACTATACGATCTTATTCTTTCTAACTTTTATAAAAAAAATATTTGTCATCAATGAAATATCTAAACTTTAATCAGACATATTTACTTTTTTTCTCTGAGCAATGTTGAAATCCCAAACAATAGCCTCTATGCTCCACCCGGCTTTAGAAGCGATGTACTCACCACGTATAGTACTATTTAGGCTAGTCTGATTCATATCTATACACTTTTAACTAGAGTTGTCTTTAATAATATTATATAGTGACACATATCCACATAATAATTAACTATTCGCTTTGAATCATAGGTATGTTCTACACCCGTATAGTTTTATTCTCCTTATATTTACTTAGGAAAAGATATATTATCATGAAGATGGCTAAATTTCCCTCTAAGGTGCATTCTTTCTCCTTCCTTGGGTGAAGTAGATATCGAGACATCACTCCCACACTAATATTCCCGATATAAAATGTAAAAAAACGGGGAAAAAAAAAATATTTTTCCTCCGTATGAACATGATAATCCTCATACCCAGAGATTATTCCCGTCCATTCCCAAAAGACTGGACAATCGAAAACCTAATGAAATGGTTTTAGCAAACAATGAAGATTCCATGAAATTCAAGGAACATCACTTGAGGAATGCAACGAGAAAGAGATTAGGACTCTCGTAGCAATGCTACCAAGGATGATAAGAAGGGCAAAAATAAACGGGTAGGTTAGACAAAACACTCCTTAAGATAGACAACTAGTAGAGTTGTTATGTCGTCCAAAGTTGAGAGGGTATCATATTTATCTAACAGTGGATCAAAAGTTAGATGAACGAATGCTAATGATTACATAATCATTTAATCAACTAATATAAATTTTACTATTCATCTAACATGTGTTAAAGATGGCCCAATTTATAAGAAACTAAACACCAGGTCATAGGGAGGGTCAAATGTGTGCAACTATGACCATATAATGCAGTGAAAATCAATCTTGAGGTGCCAAATTCTCTATACAAAAATCAGCATTTCTCAACTTGATGATTTAATAATCTCATCTCTAATATTTAGTCACACAAGGCTAGTAAATTGAACTCCTCTGATAGAGTCCCGCATTGTTCACCCTAACTTGAAGGTCCCGCATCTTTTAGTCGAGCAATTAATACCATGTCGATTACTTTATAGTATCCAGTTTACTACTGAGTAGTCGCCTACACATCGATAAGTTCAGATACCTCACTTGGCATGTACATATTGGGTGATTATGTAGCGTCTTGCCACATGGATCACTCCTGCTCCCATCCACCGTTAGGAACCTAGCAATCTATGAATGTTAGTCCCTAGTGCCCATGCCTTGGGGTCTCCAACAATCAAGCTCTCAAGTTGTGTATCCATTAAATGGTCTCGACACTCATGAAGGCATCCAACTTCAGACCACTTCTTAGTCACCCGAGCATAAAGAATGCACCAGACCAAAGTTTCGACAATTAGTATACTCGATAACCCTAGTTTAATCTCATGTAATGCAGTATCATCCTATTCCACATTCATAGTGTCGCAAATGTCCAGTGGGCTTGAGACTCCCAACTTGCTTATCATTCGAGAAGGCAATCCCTTCAACTACAATACATGTTATCCCATCCCAAATGACTAAGGGTCCAAACCTCAACCCCAAATATTATGAGCACTATTAAGCCATTTGGACCTTGAGAGATTGGGTGTCCACTCGACACCCAACATCACAGAGACTCTAGTTGTCATCATAGCATACCCTAGAGCCTATCCCCCATTCCATCATAGCTCACTTAAGTGATGCCTAGTGCTCAGGGATGGTGGACAACTGAACAAGAACTTCCTCATATGAAGATTCTAGGCTTTTGAGGAATAGGCATTAAAATATCCAAACTTTTGGCATATCTCTATTAACCAATTAAGCGTATGGACCTTGCTTTGTTGTGTTTAGATGTTCTCTACTAGGACTCATTCAGTAATCTCGGTGCTACAAAAAATATATCGTTGACCTAGGAGAACTCGTTGAACCCAGATCATAGTGGAAACCACCAGTGTCGTCACTCCTAATCGATACCCATGCCAACAGCCCACAACATACTCACCCGTGTCATCATTATATCAATACCACATCCACCAAGTTAAAAGCACATCTCCAAGTACTTGTTTAGGACCAAAACCATAGCAATTGCCTAGTGTTTGGGCTCATCGGTTTTGATTCATAGACCACTACACATTGTAGAAAGATTGTTTCCATTATCCTCAAGTTACGATAGAGCAATTTTGCCATTACACCAAGACTCATCCTCACTTTACCAAAATATGGAAACTAAAACAGAATACAGAGTTCAAACACCCCAAGGCAACCGAGGCATACACCCACACAACTTCGCAGAGATGGAGGTAAAACTGCTTTTGCACAAACCTTGAACATTAGGGGAAGGGGGGAGCATTTCAGTCATTTCAACAACCTCCTTTTATATGCTGGAACTTGTCATCTTTTTCTTGTTTTGCTGATAGACTTGTGATGATCATGACTCTTAGGCGTCTCTATTGCAAATGAGAATCAGTGCACTTCAGAATGAAAAAAGCACTTTGGAATGGAGTATCATAACAAATATTAATCTAAATTTCACACTTGCTCACATTGAGCTACTCTAGTGATTTTTGGACATGTTACAAATATTGCAGTGCTCCTCTCAAGAATGGAAAAAATGCCAATGATACGTACTCCATGGCCGTATCATGGTAATGGTGGGCGTGAGAGTGATATTGATGCGGAGAGGGGAGCTATGGCAGAGGAGATAAGGGAAAGAGGGCTGGAGAGTGACAAAGCAGAAGAAGTAGAAGGGGAAACAGAGAGCACAAGAGAGAAGGAAGAAAACAAACAGGGACGACCGAAATGAAAAACGGCCGAGATGCAGGGAGAAGCAAAGAGGCAAAATCGATATGCAGGAAAAAAGAGGGAGAAGTAAGGTGAGACGAGTCTGGGATATGCAGAGAAGAGAGAGAGAGAGAAAGAGATTACGCAGAGGAAAATTAGAGGGAACAGGAGGGAAAGAGAAGTCGTGAGAGTGAGGCAATAACTTCTTGATTCCTTTCATCCCTGCACCATTACATTTATAGCAAATTGAGTACTAAAAGCAACTGAATCAGTTCGGAGGTGTCCAAAAGGGGTAAGTGCAGCTCAACAACTAACAGAATGAATAAAAAACCAAACTAAGGAGAAAATGAGAAAAAAAAAATGAAAGGCTCGCAACATTGCCCGCTCCATTAGAATAACATTGTCCTCAAGGTTGAGCGAGAGGGGATCCGGAGTAGATTCAGCATCGACCTCCCAAGTGGCTTCTAATTTTCTGTCCATCAAACTTTTGGTATCATATACTAACCATGAAATGGAATTGCAAAGCAGAAGGGATGCAATTACTGCCCAAGACAATGCACTAGTGCTCTGGTACGTGTTTGATTCTGCAGCATCGGCATCAAATGACAAAGGAGCAGGCCATGATACAAACCTCCAGAACTTGCTTGCTGAATTAATGAGCATCTCGACATATTTATTCCAACTCCTGGGTCTGTTGACACAACCCTCTAAGGAAATAGCAACATTCCTTAAGCGCTGGACCTCCACGTTGTGCAATTCCTCACTAGCCCAGCTTTGGAGAGTGCATAGGTTTATCCCCACACCGGCACAGACAAGCAATGCAATAAACAAAAATTTAGTGGCAGCTATATGGATGAATTCCTTGAAAGCACTAATTGATACACACTGCACTGATGCTGAGTGAGTCAACTTGATGAAGGAAAACTTCAATAACACCTGAAACCCATACTCATAATGCAACAGTGCAGGATGGCACTTCAAATATGTAGCACAAAATCCAATGAAATATAAAGTAGTGGAAGCGAACTTAGTAGCTTCATCAATGTCCACATCCTCAAACACAACTTTTCCTTCGAGGTCTAAGTTCACCCGATTGCTGGTGTCAGCTAACCGCAGCATGACTTTTCCTGTCGCTGTTAATTCCCTGCAAGCAACCTTGTCCACCTCCATGGTCGGCACATCCATATGGACCCTTGTAGCTGCTGAATTTGTGCCAAAAAGTAGTCTCATTGTTGGAGGGGCTGCCGAACGACTGCTATGTCGCATTAGAACAAGAGGAGCTGCTTCTGCTGCTGGGAATGTTTGCGGTTGTGATGAGGGTATGATGCAGAATAGAACAGCAGCATCTCGACAGAAAAGAAGCATCTCGGCAGAACAACAGCATCTCGACAAAACAGAAGCAAGTGCAATCCTAATTATACATATGTGTGTGAAACTAATAGAAAATATATAAGAAAGATATATGAACGCCAAATCAACAATTCAAATGTAATCTGCAAGTCGGCCGGACAATTGTATCGTCCGGTTGCTCCGTCCAGGGCCTCAACCCAAAGCACAAGATTTTTCCAAGAAGTGTCATCAAATAGTTTTGTTGTCTCCAGGCGTGCCCCTTTTGGAAAAGTTTCATTATGAAGCCGAGGGTTAATAGACAAGGCAGCTGTAAGAGCGGCTAGTAATTTTGCCTATCCAATTTTCCAAACATGGAGCTGAAATTGCCGGCTAATAGGACTTTGCTCGAGCACTCTTACATTCGGAAGTTGTTCCAACGGCTTGAATCCAAAAACAAAAAACAAGTTGTCCAGTTCTTGCAACGAAGTAAGAGCACAAGTTTGAGACCGCGGGTAAAGATCGCTAAGTGCAGCACTTTCATCCATTCAAACATCTATAATATATTGGCCGTTCCAACAATGCAAATTTCTCTCCGTGGCCACAACGATCAAAGAATAAAAATAATAAAGGCAACAATGATCATACCATTGTCTATTCTTCCCACACAAGCCTGTTTGTCCCCAAGAGTCCAACATACTTTTCACAGGACTACTGCCGCTCCTTAAATCTTTGGTCATACAATAATACTCAACCTCCGCTTTATTACACGACTCAATCAAATCCATGGAGGCTAACTACCACATTGCAGCCTGAACTGATTGACTGTTGTAATTAAGCTGCAAAAGTAATGAAGCATTTCTGGAGGGAACCACACCACTTATCAAGTCAAATAGCAGAATAATGTGTGCTGCAACACAGTCATTGCTACAGTAAAACCTCGGTCCTCTGATGGTGCTACAGTAAACCCGCAGTCTTCTACTACAGTACGGCCGAGAGGTATTTTGCCAAGGTGATGAAGGCACGAGGCGGAGAAGAGCAGGTTAAAGTAGAGTACAGTGGTACCTCCAGGGGGTGTAAATGCTTGAAGTGCGGCAGGCAGTGGAAATGTGATCCTTCGGTATCATTGGTGAGGAAATTTTCAGAAGGTTGGGGTAAAATTTCGGAAGTGGAAGCCGTAATCGGTTATGAAGTTGAAAACAAAGAGGAATTTGTAGTTGGCAAGGATAGTAGGACGATGTGGTTTGGGCAGGACAAGGAGGAATTTATAGTTGGCAAGGGTAGTCAAGCGATGCGGTGTGGGCAGGAACGAGTACGGGAGCTTTGTTCTGGTCTTTATCTGTTAGGAAGAAATCGTCAGACAAGTCCCAAGAGTCCATAATTTCTTCACAATTTGGACAATTACGAGTGAAAATTTTGGCAATGGGTGAAGTCATGATCTGTGAAAGAGTTGGGAGGCTGTGTGGTAAAGGAAAATTTTGTAGAGGTGCGGTGGAAGGTTGCTCTTCAATTTGGGAATCAGGTGATGCACGTGGAGATGGTCTCTCGATTCGAGCCAAGGAAGGCAAATTTTCAGTGATGGAGGTTCGAATTTGTTCATTAGTGGGAGGTTTAGAGGCGATACCTGAGGTGTGTTGCTGTATGGTCGCGTCCAACTCCTTAAACGCTTTCGATCTTGCTGATAAACTAGGGGTTGAATAGAAATTTAGAGTTTCTGTGGAAGGCAGACAAAGATGAGAGGACGGGAACAAATTTGGAGTTTCTGTGGAAGGCAGAAAAAGATGAGAGGATGGGGGTATAATCGAAAAGAAGGTTAGTGGACGGTATTCACTTCGTTGTCGTTCTATTCAGACTAAAGATTGATGGAGTTCAATGATGGACGACCGGATTTGTGCTGTGGTTGAGGCCATGGTAGACGGGTTAGCAACGAGTCGGTCGGTAGCCCGTCGTAACTCCATCACGTTGGCAAGCTCGGCGATGGAAGCTTCAACTGCATCGAGGGCTTGTTCGTCGGCCACCGTCTCCCCTACTTTGGTCTCAATGAGAGCACCATTTGATACGTGCTTCATGGCCATATCGTGGTAATAGTGGGCGTGAGGGTAAGATCGATACAGAGAGGGGAGCTCTGGCAGAGGAGATACGAGAAAAAGGGCTGGAGAGTGACAAAGCAGAAGAAGTAGAAGGGGAAACAGAGAGCACGAGAAAGAAGGAAGGAAACAAACAGGGACGACCGAAGTGAAAAATGGCTGAGATGTTTAAGGCCAAGTTGTATGGAGAAGCACAGAAGCAAAACCGAGATGCTGGAAAAGAGAGGGAGAAGCAGGGAGAGACGAGTCTAGGACAGGCAGAGAAGAGAGAGAGAGAGAGAGATTACGCAGAGGGAACTTAGAGAGAACAGGAGAGAAAGACAAGTCGTGACAGTAAGGCAATAACTTCTTGATTCCTTTCATCCCTACACCATTACATTTATAGCAAATTGAGTACTAAAAGCAACTGAATCAGTTAGAAGGTGTCCAAAAAGGGCAATGGCAGCTTAACAACTAATGAAATGAATAAAAAACCAAACCAAGAAGAAAATGAGAAAAGAAAAAAATAAAAGGCTCGTAACAGCCAAGCAAATAGCTTTGACGATAATCCTCAGACAGTATCTTTCTAATGTATTAATTAGTTTAATTCAACAACCTTCAAGGAAACAAGAGTTGAGAATTTAAAAACCAGGTAAATGATACGTTGTACATTGAGTATCCACCTATAATGTTCTAAGCTGTATTACATGCCCAAGAAGACTCGTCAGACGATTGAATAGCTCTTTTGAAACTTTACATTGGCTTGCCTGCTGAAAATACAAAGGAGAAAAGCCGGATCTATTAAATTTCTCTTAGGGTAAGATTTTAGGCTGCCAACTTTAAAAGTAAATAAATAAATAAATAAAATAGTCATGCCAATCGTTTTCGTATACCACTAGCCTAGCAACTTCAGCAAGCTTACGCTTTATTTCTCATGGCAATCTCCTTTTGATGCCTTGAGATGAAGCATCAGCATCTTGAATGTCTGAAGCAGGAGCTCTTGCTGACAGGTGGTAAAGAGGAATTATTCGTCCAACTAGAGGTTTCACAGTACAAGCTATCACTGAATGCGAATGAGTGAACTTGAAGGCAATGGCAGGACTTGGATTCAGCAACCATCTTCTCAAACTCCTTTATGGCCATCTCGAGCGTATTACTTTTTGGCCTAATAATAGACCCTTAATTCTTGTGCACCAGAATTCTAATCTGCATATTTGAACACACATGATCAAAAAACAGTACATTCCTTAAAGTTTCCCCAAAAAACTGAACAAGTGCACTTAGCAACGGCGATTGGAATAGCCATAAATGTTGAAGCATCAATATAACACAAAGCATAAATCTATTAAGAACATATTTGCTAACAATTCTCCAGTGACTTGACAGCCCTCCTTGACAGTAACTAGAATATGGCATTTCCTATCAAGTGATGCATAATAATATGAGACACTCGATGACAGTCAAAACTGATCCTCACAATATTAGGGTTAATAATGATTTATTATCAATTTTCACAAGACCAATATAACCCCATCCCCCCCCCCCC
>JAODPA010066372.1:6709-18045 GCA_025585075.1 Nepenthes mirabilis | reverse complement strand
AAAACTAAAAGACCCCCTCCCCAGCCCCCTATAAATGAAACTATTGGTATCAATATCGTTCACGAATATATCGATATGTATCGGCATTAGAAGGAAAATTTTTTTAAAAAATCATAAACTGAACCGTATTAGTCGACCTTTTGAATATTATAGAATCCCGATATCATAATATATCGGTTGATATTTGTATCGATATATAAAATACTAGACCTACTGCAGTGGAATTAAATCATCGTAGTACATGGAACACAATGGAATTGCAACATCACGTTTGCAAGGCGAGGAGGCCCGATGAAATTGAACTGCATTTGCTGCACATTGATCACGATGTGGTATTATGTTGCAGGGGAGCTTGAAAGATCTTTCCTTAACAGCCCAACATAAATCAGCAGTAAATGGTAGCAGCAATTAAGATAGAAAGGTGAAGAGGAGAGGATAGAAGAGGCTGCAAAGAGCAGCTTAACATGGACGACTGAAAAATTAAACCACTATAGGCACTCAGCCTGTATAGTGTGACTAGTCCTAACTGGCAAACATAAGTAAGCATTTGCTAGAGGAGAAAATTTTCTGATCAAGTCTTCACTCCTCCCAGCAGCACTACCCAGAATAGAAAAAAGTGTGCATTCACAGGGATTGATGCTGATCATGGAATAAAATATCGGTTAATATCAATATATTGACCGATATTGTCCAATACCGCTTCAAAATTGCAAAATATCACTGTATTGGCAAATTATTATGACATATCGGTCGATATTTTCCTGTCAAGTTACGATTTGCATAAAATTTTTTGTCTTTTGATATATTTGATACTAATAGGTATTTTCTGATGTCTAAAACTACTATTGTCGCAACTGATATCGATACAAATATTTTTCTCCGTGATGCCGATACGTAAAGCCAATATGACAATATTGATTTTGTCACAACTGATATCAAATCTAAAATTTTAGTTTTTGGTTTCAACTTTAATTGAGGATTTGAGACAAAAAAAACTACCAAAAAAAGAAGTCAAACAAAGATCAAGTTAAATATATATCATTGCAGAGAAGTTCAGTTCATCATCCAAAATAACCCAACACTAGCACAAGAAGGTATTGATCGACATAAAGAACATAGATGAACACCAATTAGTTGCTAGAGTCTAGACCAAAGAAAAAACATCAAAGCAAAACAAATGGCCCCAAAATCACAGCGAAATAGCCTACAACAAAACCAAATAAAAGCAAAGAATCCATGTAGCCAACCCCCGCATCATGGACAAAAGGCCAATGTGGTTTGATTTGTGAAATGCTCAAGTACGTGCCCTAGAAGGATGAATAGGGCATAATCACAAATTTTTAAAAAATAACCCCAAAAATAATCAAACAATGCAATCAAGAGAAGCAATAAATGATAAACCTAGTTAGCCAATTTTAGTAAACGGATGAAGACAGCCAATTTTATTTCTATACTTATGTGTCCCTCAATCCGAGTTGCTGTACGAATTAGGGAGCCATTTGATTTTACGCATTGGGTCGAATTCAAGCAGGTCCGATCTCCATTTTTGCGAATCTGAGTCCTGCACATCGTAAATAACAAACGAGAGGTCAAAGAATTGGCGATACTTACTCCCCAATTTATCCCCCGACGCTAAAGTCGAAAATCTTTTTTAACGGATAGAAAGATGCAACTAGGGTGTAAGAAAATGCATTAATGCACTTGTATGGAGGAAAGTGAGATTTGTGGAGGATTGGGCTACATGAATGCACTCGGTAGGAAGCGGCCTTGAGAGCTGACGGAGGGCTAGATTATGATGGTACGCTTAACGGGGAGCAACTTTGAAAGCGGTCGGAGGGCTAGGCTCCGATGTTTCACTTGACGGGGAGCAGCTTTGAAAGTTAGACAGGGAAAAAGAGTTGTGTGATTGAAAGAGAGTTTAATACCTTTTGAGCCATTGTATGTTGATTTCGGGTTCTCTTCTCCTGTGATGGCGCAGGGCATTTGTTATGCTTCGTAGAGATGGCATTGGCGACAAGGTTGGCGATAGATGTCTGGTCAGAATTTGTCGACCTATCCCAACGATAGTCATGGCCGACGTGTCAGTTGTCGCCTTACAATGATGGTGTGATCACGTATGGTCCTCGCTCTTACCAGCTAGCCAACGGACGGCCCTTGCTGAAGGAGACCTGGGGGAGCAACGGCTTGGCCATTTTGGCTGGTGAGGGTGATGCCATGCCTCCTTCAGTCAAGTGGCTTGACCTCTGGGTGTCTCGAAGGTTGCTGGCGAGTTTGGATGCTTCCCAGGGTGGGACCGGTGCATCGTGTCTCTCTCCATTCTTCGCAAGGGAATGGATTTCTAATCATCTCCTGTGGCGCCTGGTTTTCTATTGGAACAGATGAAGGGGAAATAATCCTCTGGAATAGGGCTACGCTGCACTTCCTAGTGCAACTGTCTCCCCGGGGTCTGTCTTTCCAAAGCCGATTTCCAGGGGAACGCCTTCGGATCTTCTTTCCATACATTTTATTTTCTTTCTTTCTTTATGTATGTTCGCCGATATAAGCTTTATACTTTGTAAAAGAAATTAATAAATGAAACTTCTAAGCATTGTTTTGTTTTGTGCCGTGTGTCTTTTGTCTCTTTCACATGACTTTGGACGGTTAAAATGCTTGTATGTAGTCGCGGGCTGCTTAGCATCTGCTGATTTGACAGTCCAAGCGGTTGGCGGTTCAATCTTCTAGCAATTTGCCTCTCGACTGGCCTTCCGAGCACTTGGCAAAAGGGCCAACTGGGCAAATCAGCCTCGGGCCTACCAAGGCCGCGTGCAATTCATTTTTTCCCCTGGAAAAAGGCGTGTTAGGGCATTGTTGACTGCACCGTGTGCCATCACTTCAATCAATCGTCTCAATGCATTGATTGCATGGGGAAGTGGGGTGTCAAGCGTCATTATTGCGTTCACAAAAAGACGTGTTGTAGCTAACTCAGGCGAGGGCGCATGTCGTTGTTGCTACGGGGGGCACTGATTCGCTTCCCTCAAATGACGTCGTTCTTGGCAGGGTTGTTGCTTATTTAGGCGCTAACCCCCAAGCCATTTCTTCCATCACTTTTAGAGCATCTTCACTTTAACTTGTTGTACTTCTTGTCAATTTGCACAATATTTGAATGACATCCTGGGGCATCTCCGACATTCGATCGACCTTGTCTGACAAGGATGTAGAGCTTTTAATTGATGAGGGCTACCTTTTCAACTTTGCCTCGTTTGCGGTCCCTGGTGTCGGTGACGCCTCTTACTCCCATCCTCGCAGGTTTGTTACCATTTATGAGGAGCACCTACGCGTTGGCCTCCAACTTTTGCTTCATAGGCAACTGCGCAAGATTCAAGTGTCCCTGGGGATCCCTACGGCTCGTTTGCACCCAGATGCTATCCGGCATTTGAATACTCTGTTTGCCTTCTTCCGTGCTAGGAGGCTCACCTTGGACGCCTAGTCCTTGAAAGTGCCCCTCTTAATCAACCATGAGGGTGATTGGGTTTCCTTTGTTCCTTGCGCAAAGTTTTGACTGCGCAAGGTGAGGCCTGGGTCATCTGAGGGCTGGAAGTCTCGCTTTGTTTTGGAGGTTGGCCACGACTGGCAGGTCTCAAATAGATGGGGCAGGGTCAACAGCTTTTATGCTGGAGACCTCCTGCCACATGAGGTGGAGATGGATCAACCGCTAACGACGCTGGTTGAATGGCACCTTGACGTCCTTTGCAACATCGAGGAGTGGGTCTCCCGCAGTGCTCTGGAGAGAGGATCAAAGGAGGTCTTGTCCGAAGAGGGCAGCTCTTCCGGTTCACAGGGCTCCCCACCGCCAACTCTACTTGAGGGACGCCAATGGATCGACGTGGCCGTGGCAAGGGACGTGCGCCTACCTCCAAAGGGCCGTTGAGGAGGCCGGGTGTTGGGACGAGGTACCGAGAGCTTTTAGAGGCCCACACTTAAGCTCTTGGTCAAATAGCTTGGCTTGAGGACAAGCTCTAGAGGACTTGGTGAGAACTGGACCTCTGGCGTGAGAATGCCCGGCTTAGGGGCGAGCCTTGGCCACTCGTGCTGCCGGGGACGGCCGAGGATCTATGCCAAGTAGGTCGAGCAATCGAAGGCCCCGGGGTGGTCGCTCCGGCGGTCATAAGCGCTGGCTAGATCTTCTTTCTTTCTTTTTGCACTTTGAGGCCAATTGTTGCCTTCAAATGTACACTTTGAATTTTTCAATAAAACATGCTAAAACATTTTGGTTATTGTCACACGCTATATGTGATTTGGATGTGTGAGTGCTACACTACACTGCTCATCAACTGTCAATCCGGGTGGCCTTGACCACTGGTGGCCCCATCTTCTGGCAATTCAGACCCACTGTCGTCCGTTCCAAACACTAGGTTAGGATGGGGGCCAATCGAATCTACCTCGGGCCTGGAAGGGTTGCGCGCCACTAGTTTACTGCTTTGGGAAGCGGTGGCATCAGGGCCTTGAAAATTGTGGATTTTCTCTGTCTCTTGGCCATCTTGAATCTGTCAGACTATCATTGCTGATGTCGTTTGATTGACATAGCACAGCGCCTCAACGAGGGGACACGTGTCGTTGCCATTATGACAGGAGACTTTTCGCCCTCCTTTACATGACATTAGGTTTGATTTAATTATCAAGATGAGAGAAAGTAACTTTGGCTCCCAGAGTAAATCACAAGGCATAAGGAAAGCCAATTTGAATTACCTTAGGTAGAAAAATAAGTCACCTGAATTTCAAATTTCAAAAAGAATGAGAGCCAATCTTAGGTTTCATCAAAGAGAGAAGATACAAATAAGACTATCCAAGAAATGATTTGGACATTAGTTGGAATTTATCCTGAACGGAAGAATCTGTCCAAAAGAATGAACAAGGCATGTTGACAGAAATAATTTAGCTTCTTGAAAATCAGGAATTTGAAATGTGGCCGGTAGAAATACCAAGTGGGGAGATCACTTGAACTAGGACATTCAATTTATGATTTTGAAATCTTCACTTGCCTGGATTGCTCTGTCACACGACTATGTAGAGAGTTATTTTGTACTCACAAAGCAAATCAAACGCATATAAATATAAACAGTAAATTAATTAAATCAACAACTTTTTCAGTGGGGATAGCATTGCATGAGAGATCACATTGATATAATCCATTTTCAAAAACTTAACATTTGCATATTTTCTCATTTTCAAAGATAAGAAAAATTAAAATAATATAGCATAGTTCAACCAAAATACAATCACCAAAAATTCATATGACAAGTTCGAATTTTAAATTACTTCCAAGATATCAAAAGATAGGATATCTTGCCTTATGAAGATATAATTTGAATCCAAATGAACTAAGACAATAGATCAAATAAGAGACATACATTTAATTCAAAATACAACTGACAAAGGAAAAAGAATATATGATTTCAAAATAGGATCTTTCAAATATTGCAAACAATTTTTCATCCAAATGAAGTCTCAACTCAGAAGAAAGACCTTCTTACCCTGCAACTAAAATTTTGGAAACAACTTTGGACAAAATGGCTCCAAACATTTTAATTCAGGAAAAAAAAAATCAATTAAGAATCAGTAAGGCTCAAATCAGTTCATTTGGAAAATCAAGGATTTTTATCTCCTTTAGTAACATGGAATACAAATCTGAGAGATAAATACATATTCACAATTAAATCAAAAAAAAAAAAAAAAGATTATTGTAAGATTTGGATAGAAGAACTAATGCCCAGTCATCAAAATACACTTGACCAAAAGCAAAAAATTGGCAATTAGTCAACAAAATCATTTGAAAAGAATTCAAATATGAAGAAATATAAGATGATGTGATCAACAAAAACACTTGAACACAAAGTAGAATGAAGTGAAATGTTCTCATCATTAAGGCAGATTAGCACGAAGACACATAGACTTAATAATTTGGATTGTACACAATGATGGAGTTTTATAAATCAAAACAGAAAGAACAGGATTCATCAATCAAACATGTCATTTTTTTGTAAAAATTTGCATGATGATAAGGTAAAGCATGAGCCATGTATCACCACCATTTAAATGAGAGGAAAAGTGAAGATACAGAAACAAAGCTGTGTCGTGCAGAAATTTTGAGGTAACCAGTAGAAGTTGCATCCAATAACATCATAGACTAAATAAAATGAAGATTAGCACAACTCAACCACGGGGATAAAAATAAATAAAGGCAGCTCGCAGCAGCAGCAACTTAATTTCCACACAAGACTGCTACCATTAGGAAACAAAGTTAAGGGAGAGTTCTCAACACAGTTTGCATGGAATGCTTGCATTCAACAATATTCAAGTCTAGCTGTTCACGAGTGTTATTCTTTTCTTTGTGATGACTGGATGTTTCAGCATTGTTTGGTTTTCCATCTTGAAGTTTAAATTGTGCATATATGCCTCGGTCATCTTGTTTTGCATGTGTTGCATCTGAAGATTCAGTTGCATCTTTCAACTTGTTAATAGGATTTTTAGCTGGTAATATACCAGGTTTTTTGTTTGTCAATGTTCTTCTCTTCCACCACAGATGAAGAAGCATCACCACTTGAAACTCTCAAACGAACTGCACTGAAAGCAGGTGGGCCATCAGCAGCTGTCTTTTGATAATATGTTGAGAAGCCTGGAACTGATTTTGAAATTCAGCTTTGAGATTATGGTCACCTTAACAGCAAGACTCTGAAATGTAGAGCAGTTTCTCTCCACTGAAGGTGCATTCTTCCCAGCAACCTTTCTGCCCAACTTGTATGAAGCATGATGATCGTCACTACCTACACGACTTTTTCCTGTTTCTTTCCTTCTCTTTTTTTGGTTGCAGAGCAGACGACGACTGGGAAGGCCCATTAAATAGAAAGTGAGCAAAAAATCAATGAGAAAATTTACATCATCAGCCTCACCCCCAATCAAGATTTGAAAACTTAAATGATGAGAGCGAATAAGTTTGAATAAAATTTGCAAGAAGAAACTAAATCTATCAATTTGAAGCACAATGGTGGCAATAATGAAGTGATACCACCCTTGCACCTTCTGCAATGATCAACTCATACATAAATCCCAAAACGCCAGCTCTTAACCAGAAGGATATGCAGACAAAAATCCTACAGCTGACGCTAATTTCGAACACACATGCATTATTGGACTTCATAATGGCCCCTCATGATGACGCATTGTCAACAATAGTCAAAGCCAAGCTTGGTCTCATGTATCTCTATAGCTAAAGTTGCTTGATCTAATGTTAGTTTTCCCCCTTTGGGGGCTGACCTTCTGTATGTTCACAATTAGGGAAATCTAGCTTGAAATATTTTCCATGCAGAATACTTGAATTTTGGTTCCCTTAAATCTTACATATTTGTTTCTTTTCCCTCATTTTCCTGGTTTTACTGTTTTTCAGCTCAAAAATTCCATTCAAGTAGTGATAGCTGCAATTGTTATCAAATAAACCATACCCAAGTATCAAGATATAAGTAATTTTATATATCGAAGAAGTCAAGTTTCTTTTCTCGTATAACACAATGAATGTTCCACCACATTTATGGTTTAAAGATTATTCTATCACGTGTCAGTTTTTTTTTCCCAAATCATGATTGTCAGTGATAACTGCCAAGATTTTGCCTTTGGCTGGGCATGTGTTTTCAGAGCAGATAGAATCTAACACATCTTTGTCTCTCATTCAATGTACTAATTGTTAACCTATTTGCTTTCATTAGAAAGGAAAACTGAAGACAGGAAAGCCTCTAGCTCCTGGTAGATCTGACTACTCCGAGAGCCTCTAGCTATCCATCAACAAATATAACAAAGTGCAACTTACACAAGTAGAAGAGCTCCCTCCTCAAATTAGAGCCCAGTGCATCAGATCTCAAGCACAGAACTGCAAAACCCCCAACTGGGAGTGAAGTCAAATAGATTATGGTGCAATTTGGAACCAAAATATGATATCCAACAAATTCTTGATGTAAACAGTCCCACTTTCCAAAACCAAGTGAAATCCATGAACCTGCTGGCAAAACACAGTATAACCCTAGCATTTGCAATAGCAAAACACTGAATAGACCAACCAAAAAAGCCCCATAAAGACCTCAAAATACCATCAATGCACATTATTCATGCGTGTCCAACTTCAAAACAGCCCTTCATATTGGATTCTTTCTTGCCCAATTGACCACCACCAGCTTTGACAGACAGACATATCCTCGACAGACACAATGCTGATGCAAAAAGAAAGGGGGTCCTAGTATACAACATTTTCCTCATTAAGGGCTCCAGAAAGGGTCACACAACCTTATCCCTAAATAACCAAAAGGTTGTTTCCATGAGTTTCAAGTCACAATGGAACAATCTAATTGTTACACGAAGGTTTGTAAAAAAAAATGACATTAGGTTAGAATATGTTGGCAGGCTGTAATTTTCAAATACATTTGTGATATAGCCCAAACACTGGGCCCACTTCAGTGTAAGCAGGACCATGGAGGAATATTTCAGCAGAAAACAAAAGTAAACCATTGTAACAACAAATGGGAAATAATGGGGTACAAAACACTGAATCCAAGGTACCTTTCTTCTTTAACCACTACCCTCAACCAGAAACTCAAATTCAGTCCTAACCCATTGATTTTAGAATTACTCTTATTAATATTGTACATCAGGATTTTTTATCCTTCACACTTTCTTGGAAGGATTTGACCAAAGTACTTCAAGAAAATCAATCAATTGATAATGGTCAAATACAGCATCACTAAGCAGGAGTATAAAAGGAAGTTTACATAGACACACTATCTATCACTGCATGCAGAAATCCTTGCGTATTCATTTCTCCATATTTTCTCAATCCTCTTGCGATACTTGCAAAGAAGTTAAATGATGAACTAAGACTTGGACCACACATCTTAAACTGCCTATTCACAGCAGGACTTTTTGATTAGAACTAAGACTTGGTCCATTAAAGTAAAAGATTAGAACTTTTTTTCTCAAACATATGAAACTACACATATAGATGATAGATAATGCCATCTGTACAGCAGAACAGAGGCACGGAGCAGTACAATATAGGGAATGGAAGTGGATTGTCACATCATTGACATAAGATGAAAAGAAGATAAGGTACTCACATGCTCTCTAATTTCACCCTGTTAACAAAGAAGCCATTGTGCTTCGTCTTGAACTAATCAACTTCAAAATAACTCAACCTAAACAAGAAATCCACTGGCACAGTCAACAACCACAAGTCAGCAAATTATTCGCACTATAAAGTTTTTTTTTTTCTTAAACAAAAGAAATAATAATAAGAAATAAAAAGAGTACATTAGTCACTATATAGGGATCTAGGACTCAAGCAGAACTAAACATAAATCATCGCTTCGTTTAACCATTCGAGTTGATCTGAACTCCTTCAGAATTGCTGATGGAGTTCAAGCGAATACACTTTTTAAAACAATATGGAATAAAAGAGACAAATGCAGACCAGTTCCCAAGCATCAATAAAAGACAATTCTGTCTCGTATTGATCATCATCTGGATGATCATCCAGATCTTCCTCATCACTACTATACTTACCCTTAGAGACAGCAGTTTGCATGTTAGAAAATGCCATCACCCTAAACCAAAATTGGGTTGCAATGGACATAAAGGGGTCTCTTTACATTTGAAATATGCTTGATGCACAATTACTGACCATGTAAAGGTGCACAATCTACTCGATGACATCACTAAAATGATTTAATGAGGTGCACCCTTGAGTTCATTTGCAGCAATTTTTCCCTAAGAAGATACAGCTGAATGGATTTTAACATAATTACTTTTCTATGTCTAATAAACAGACTAAGCTATTGTCTGTAAAACCCCACAAAAAGGAAAGGCACATACAATAAAGCATATGATATTGTTCCATATGAACATGTACAGAGACGTCCAGTCTCTCACATACCAACACCCACCATCTCTTCATCCATATCAAGCTTAAATAGTTACAAATTGGCTGAGCAGAGTGGGTGGACTAAGAACAGAAAAGGCATTTTGGAACCATATTTCAGAACTCTACCACACAATGGATGCACAGCCATTGTATTCCTTGCAGTTTGTTTATATCAAAAGCCAACAGCATATCAGTTCCATAAGAACATGGACAAAGACTTCCAGTCTCTAACATACCAACAGCCAGCATCTCTTCCATCAGTGTCCAACTAAAATAATACTAACATACTTCTTGTGCAGAGTAGGAAAACAAGGAACGGGAAGAGGCATTTTGGAACTTATTTTATGATACAAAACAACCCCAATCGAGCAAAAACTCATCTTTATATTTCAGAACTCTACAACCCAATGGATGTGCAATCAGTGTAGTCCTTGCAATAAGTATGTATCAAAAGCTAACAGCGTATAAGTGCCAAAACCACAAAATGGTACACCACATCAATTCAATATCATGCGTTTAATCTATAAGATTACAGCATGCTGACTCCAGGACATAAAATGAAATTGGACCTTGAAAGTACAACAAAGACAATGAAGTGAACATTGCACCATAGCTGATTCTAATCCAACAAAGCATCCAAATATTCAGTGCAGAAAATTTAAGTTCATATACAAGCTTCTCATGCCATGAGCTGAAACTATGTTCCTACTGACAGTTGACCTAGCAACCCATAGAGAATCACAGAATCAATTGATGATAACTACTTACAACATCCTTGCACCCTTTAGAGCTCCTTGGTAAGCCTGACCCTTCTATCATCCAAGATTGCCACTAAATCAATATTCCACATATTCCTGACTTCATAGTCCACAGCCCAAGACACCATTTGACTAACTTATGGCTCAAAATCACCACAATCGACCCCCCAAACTTTCTGTTTCCGAACATTGAGCAAGCTGTATGGTGCAAATTATCATAAGTACTTTAATCCCTGAATCAAATTCAGAATAAAGCACCAGTTAACTTCTAATTTTAGCACTTCAAAGCAACTCTAAAGTCAATCTTTTCTGTTTTTTCAGAGAATTCAATAGAAATTTACTCACAAGAAGAGAGGTGTCACACAATCAAATTGAGACACAAGGTAGCAAGACAACATCAGTATAAAATTGGGTAGCAGCAAAGCAGCAGCTCTTCAGCAACAGCATGAGGTTAACAGATTAACCAACTAACAAAGCTACCTGTAATTAGCTATAACAATACTATCAAGTAGTTGTATAGTTTGTTATCAAGTTGTAAAGTCTGTCTAGGTGGCTGAGGTGATATATATGTTAAAAATATGTCCCACATAATAAAGTATATGAATTATTGATTTATTAAATTGATTAAATAAATACAATCC
>JAODPA010066371.1:0-10932 GCA_025585075.1 Nepenthes mirabilis | reverse complement strand
CATTGGCTGATTTGGATATTTTTAGACTTGATTTTATACTTTTGGAGAGTTTAATAATTTTATAAAAGTTTAAATAATTTATCGAATATTGTGTTTGTTTATATCAGTATATGTATATGAAATTGTGTATAAAACTTTGCATAAGCCGTGCAATCACATGCATGTGTCGAGTTGTGATCATCACATTTGGATTTGGATATTGGATATTTTGGCCACAGGAAGATTTACTTGGAAATTTTTTTCCACCGGTAGGAAAGTTTTAGAGTAATGACATTTTTCATTTAGATAATTTGATTTGATATTATAATATATTCGTATGTCCTAATATATTTGACAAATTTGAGGATTATATCAAAAATCATGAGTGTCAAATAATATTGAGCAACCTTATCTATAGGTATAGAGTACATGGGTGGCCATACATGTTGGCCTAATTTACATTCGATTTTGCCTAATGTTATCGGGATTATGTGTAACCCTTCCTCAAACTAATCTTTAAATAATTGGAATTCAACTTGGATGCGTGATTTATATTTTTCTACATTGATTTGAATTAGACCTTTATTGGGATTTGAACTTTTGGACTTGGATTTGAGATTCGTCGATTTTGCCTATAATTAAATTTTGGTATGTCTCGTACAAACGATTTTGATTATATATTTTGATTCGAACATTTAGAATATCTGTCCCAATATTGTTTTGACTTCTATGTACGCTATTGGATTATCCAATTATCAGATTCTACCTCATATCACAAGTTGATTGGGCCTTAAATTTGGATTTGGAATTGAATACGGACGTGGACGTGGACTTGGATTGGACTTAGAATCGGCTATCTGCCTATTAGATTCGGTCCGGATCACTTCTATTATATATATATATTCCAATGATGATTATTTTTTTATTTGGGTATTTATTTTGGATTTAAATATTTGATTTAAGTACAAGACCACCATTAGATTTTAGATCTTAGATTTCTCTTGGATTTAATTTATCGACAATTTAAATTTATTTTGTTATTTGAACGAATTTTATCCATTTAATCTTCTCTCAAATTTATTGGACTCCTTTTATTTAAATATGGTACTTACAAGTATTAGGCTCACTTTTTCTATTTTATTCCTAAAGAGTAGAAGATTCGGATGTATTGCAGGAGTACGGTCATGATCTGTCGGCCATTTATCTGATTTATTGAGTTTCAATTCTATTATGATTTAAATTGATATTTGATCTAATCGGATTATAAAATTGGCTTGGTATATGCACATGGTTATATTTTGAGAACAGTTCAGATATTATGTTTTGTTTAATTATAATTTTTGGTTAAATTGTTACCTCCCTTACGATAATTGTAAAGTTGGTCGTATTTATTTTATCCGGATAATTATACGTTGAGATCCTGTATCGATTTAATTTTATTGAGTTATATATTTTATGGCCACACCCGAAATTTAGAATTATAAGAATAATAATTAAAATATATTTAATTATTTAAATTGATCTATTTGGTCCGAATTCGTGATAGAAGAGATATCAGAGAAAGTCATAAGGAGAGATAATTTGAGTCATTTTGGATAAATAATTTACTGAATATTTGAGTATGATCAATACTGTCCTTGGTTAATAATAGAAAATTGAGTTGTGGAGATTTTGGTTTGAATTAAAATGTCAAGTCATAAAGGTTTGGGCTTAGATTGGAAGAATGATCATCTGATTATAATGAATTGCACAAACGACATAATATATGGTTTGATATAACAGTTAAATTAGAATTTTGTGTGGTTCTTGCAAATATGTGGAGATTTTGTTGAATTTTATGATTTTAGAAGAGTAGCAACCTTGGGTGGTGCCAGTCCGAAATCTCACGGAATAGAAGAAGGCTTTGGTCGGCCAAGAGGTAAGTGGTAAAGTGAGTTGGTCCGAAATCTCACGGAGTAGTAAAAGGTTTTGGCCGAGTAGATGCAGGTAAGCGGATGGAAAGACTTTCAGCGTTTTATCTTAAACCAAGAGAATGAGGAGATCACTTAGAATGTCTCTTTGGAGACATTTGAAAAAAAAATTCGAATGATACAGAGAAGATTGGCGAGGTTCTGCATAAGAATGATGCACGCAAAGCGAAAAGTGTTTGTTGGGTCCAAGTAAAAAAATGAAGATTCTTCAAGATTGAAAATTGTAGATAAAGATAAAGAAGATCATATCAAGTCAACTCGTTTCTCTTCGCAAGAGAAGTTGTGGAGTTAACGGTGATTAACCTCTACTAGAAGAAAAGACAATGGAGTGCAGATTTGATTCTTGCTAGCAACGGCGATGTCAATCGTGTAAAAGTTTGAAGTTATGGCTGGGTCGAGAAGAAAACTCAAGGGTTGCCCATTTCCACTCATCGTTATGATCGGATGGATAGTCGCCTCCACAATTTATTTATCATTGAAGAATTAACGGACAAAGAGCTCGAGATTCGGTCTCTAAAGTGATTCGCAGGAAGATATTGAAGAACCTGAAGGATTTTGTTGTAGCATGATAGTAGCTGAGGACGATGTACAGTTTGTGAAGCCATCTTGATCTGTTCCCCATATGATTGTGGATGAGGCCCGACAGCCCAAAAATTTCGGTATGGATTTCAAGATTCAATTTGGAAGCAGTCAGTACCAGAAGTTGGACTAGGCCTTATTGATCGAACAGAAGTAGTTTCGAGAGATGCGTTTCCAAAAAGTAGTCAGAGCTCAAAGGATGGACATATTTATCCTCCAGAGGACATGTTAAAGAAAAGTCAGATGAAACAAAGTCTTCTTCCTCGAAATTTGAGTTTGTAAGGTTAGCTTGCAAGCTTAGCAGGAAGAAGTACGCGAGACAAGTTTATTCCGTTAGAAATGGAGTCTACTTTAAATTGTGGTTAAATATACCATTTGTCAAAAGATCGTTCGAATCTCAGACATTCGGATTCCAGACACCCAGATAAGAGTTAGACAATTCTAGAAGGTTCTACGCAAAGAATTTGAAGTTATAGCTCATGAAGTTAGAGCCGATTCCTCAGTTATGGAAAACTGTTTCGTTAAGACCGTTCCATTCTGTATTTCGGGATATGAATTCTCGGAGTTCCAAGGAAGAATTAGTCAGAAGACTTAAGAATTAATTTTGACATTACGTGTAAGTCATCTTTTAAAAGATGGGTGCTAAGCATATCTTACATATATGATCACATTTGGGAGCTATTCCATGACCATTGAAGATATTTTGGTCATCTGCGAGTTCGAAGGTGTTTTTTTGAGAATTGATTTGGATTTTCTGTAGATCGAGAGATCAAATCTACTATAGATATTGTGCTTCCATTTGTGCCTATTTCAAAGGCTCCATATGGGGTAGTCTTATCTGAACTAAATAAATTGAGATAACCATTACAGAATTTGTTTGTGAAAGATTTTGTTTCGCCAAGTGTCTTGGCGTGGAGTGCTTTAGTGTTCTTTAGTGGAGAAAAAATAGATTAATGGATTTATATTTAGATTATTTGGGGAATTAGATATGTATCAGCTCTCAAGGATTGAGAATTTGTTGGATCCATTTAAAAAAAAATTAGATTTTTCTTTAAGATCGAGTTGTGCTCAAAGTATCATTAACTGAATATTCGGTGGGAGAATGTGCATAGGATAGCTTTCAAGTCAAGGTGTGGCCATTGCGATTTCTGATGGTGCTTTTGGGTTGTCCAATATTTTACCGTCTTTTATGAATAATATCAATTTGATTTTTTTTACCGTATATGATGGCTTTATCAATGATGTTCTAATTTGCTTGAAGAATTTTGAGTATGAGATCTGATTGGGAAGTCAACTACAGATTCTGAGGTATCCTTTTGATTCACATGATTCTTAATGTAACATTTGAAAATTTGAAGAAGATGAAAGCAGTGATAAATTTGCAAAGACCGACTATAGTCTTAAAAGTGCAGAGTTTCTTGGATTTGATTAGATATTATGTGAGTTTCGTTGAATATTTCTTGTGAATTACAGTGCCGTTGACGCTTTTAAAATAGAGTCAATCGATATTTAATTGAAGTGATACTTGTGAGGAAATTTTTCGGTAATTGAAGGATATAGTGTCATAGGCGTCAGTTTTGTCGATTCCTAATGGATCAGAATGATTGGTAGCACTCAATGATACTTTTACAAAAAATTTAAATATGTTTGGATTCTGCGTATTGGGTGCCTTATCTAAGACAAGTATGGGATGCGACGCAGTCTGGAGGATTTTTGCATGAAGTTGTTATGGTGAGGACGCCAACATGAAAATTAGGCCAGAGGGATTTCCTCTCTTTACTGTCAGGATTGAATTTTGAACGAAACTTCTATTTATGGGAGAAGCTTTTATGAAGATCAGTGGTGATGTCCTTTTTGGACGAGCCGTTTTGAAGTTGGAAGTGATCGAGCAGGCAATCGCAAACATTCTGTACAAAGTGCTTTTCATTGCACGCTCGAGAGGAGGCATATTTTCAAGAATTCTCTCATTTAAGTTTTGACTGATTGGATGACAACTTGGAAGCTAATTGGATGGAAACTCGGGAACGAATGAGGTCGTCAGCAGTTATGGCTGAGTTGGAGTGATCTGAATTCGATGGGAACGTCGAAAACTCTCTATCTAACGAAGTGGAGAGAGTTTGATGGCGATTTGATCTCAGTCAAAGCCAGTAGGCAGAACATAAAGCGTGAGATCGTAACTTTCATGGCAACCTATATCCGTGCCTAAGGGAGGAAGTTAATTAGAAGAAGCATTCAAAATTTTGTTTCGAATTTACCTTATACAACAAAGGGTTTTGATGATCATTTGGATAGGGTTAAGTTAGCTGATGATGGTTTAGCTAATGAAGACTTTTCATTGTATACCGAAATTTGAGGCAGCTGATGGTTAAGTTGATAAAGTCGACTTATCGCTTACTAGGAAGTCAATCCCGAGATTGGCCATTGGCATATTGTCGAGATGTGAAAATTGCAAGGAATCCCTACTTCGAGACTTTTGATTTGTATTAAGGCTGATGATTGATTAGAGTGGCGTGGTGGGAGCATGTGGACTCGCGGCTATTGATCATAAAATTTGATTGGAGGTTTGAAATAGGAGATCAGTTTTGTAAACTAATTGGAAGCTCGAGAAGAGTGGTCAGATATTTCTAGAAGCTTTTTGAATAGAAGATTTTTGAATTTGGAGTCAAAAGATAATTTAAAGTAGAGGTTTATTGAGACATTTAAAATTTTTAACAGATTAGAGGCGTGGCCAACAGATTAACCCTATTTCTGAACTTGATGAATGGATACGATATATTTTGTATGAATGATTCTTTGTTTGTAGCTGGGTTGGAGTCGCTTTTGACTGAAGGGAGGTATTTTAGATTAAAGTTGTGATTTTGATTTTAGGATAGGAAGGATCTTGTGTAAAGGAAGAGGATGTTTCCATCGACCATTATACTTTTGAAAGATCTTCCAGTTAAGAAAGTGTTAAGGGATCTTGAGGAGGAATCTCGGAGAGCACATCCCTATTTGTTGAGGATTAGATTGAGAGAAATCATTTGATCGAGAAAATCTACTAAGAATATCGAAAATAAAGTTCGGAAGAATGTCCTCATTGTATGATAATTGATGTTAAGATCGAGATGCGTAAATTTTAAAGACGAAATTTTTGTAAGAAGTGAATAATGTAATATCCCGTATTTTCTTTTGAATTTATTTAATATTAATTGAATTTTGGATAATTTGGATATTGTAAAAATTAATTAAATATTAAAAAATTTTGGAGGATACTTGGATAGTCGGGTTGGCACCCGAAGTGCGTTCATATTATCACCCAAATATCGGTTTGAATTTTAAAATAAAAGAAAAACTAAAATAATAAAAAAATAATAATATATTAAAAAAAAAGAAGAAGATAGAAATCAGAGAGTTTCGAGGATAGAGAAGGAAGGAGAAGGGAAGAGAGATAGAAGCCGCCTAAGGAGGAAGGAGAGAGACAACCAACAATGATGATGGTGACATGCGGTGAGGATGATGCTGTGCGGGAGTTGCCATCAGCTAGAGGGTTTGATCGGTGGTGATGATTCGCGAGAACAGGACATTGAAGAGGTCAACGACGGTTGTCGGCAACATTATTGGTGGCAGCGTGCAGAGGTGAAGCACGGTGGTCGACAACGGCCAATGGTGACCCAGCGATGACCAGCAACGGCCGTGGGTGAGCAACGGCGTGCAGCAAAAGTTGCAAAGAGAAAGAGAAATGCGGGTCGAGGAGCGGGCTTTGTGCAGCAGGAGAGAGAAATGGTGCCGTTTGGGCACTTTGGAGCCTCTTTTCTTCAAATCTGCGAAGTATAATATCAGGGCAAGTATCTATAAATGTCCTCTTTAATCTGATTTAATATCTCATATATTTTAAATAATGTTTAAAATTTTTATTAATATGCATGTAATTTTATCCGTCTGATCTATTTAATCTGGATATGCATGTGTAATTCATTGGCTAATTTGGATGCTTTTAGACTAGATTTTGTGATTTTAGAGGGTTTAATATTTTTCTAAAAATATGAATAATTTATCGGATACTGTATATATTTATATCAGTATATGTATAAGAAAATGTGCGTGAAACTTTGTATAAACTATGCAGTCACATGCATGTGTCGGATTGTGGTCACTACATTTGAATTTGGATATTGAATATTCTAGTTAGCTCCAAACGAGGAGATTTATTTAGAAATTTCTTTCTACCGGTAGAAAATATTTGGAATAGTGATCCTTTCTATTTGAATGATTTAATTTGACCTTATAACACATTCAAATATCCTAATATATTTAACAAGTTTGAGGATTACATTTAAAGTTGCGAATGGCAAATAATATTGAGCAATCTTATCCATTGGTACAGAGTACATGGGTGGTCATGCATGCTGACTTAATTTTTATTTGATTTTTTCTAAAATTATTGAGATTACGTATAACTCTTTCTCAAACTAATTTTTAAATAATTGAAACTCAAATTGGATATATGATTTGTATTTTTGTATATTGATTTGAATTGGACCTTGATTGGGATTTAAACTTTTAGACTTAGATTTGAGATTTACCAATTTTATCCATAGTTGGTTTTTGGTATGCCTCACACAATTAATTTTGATTATATATTTTGATTCAAATTTTTAAAATATTTGTCGTGATACTGTTTCAAGTTTTACGCACGCTATTGGATTATCTAACTATTGGATTCTGCCCCACATTACAAGCTGATCAGGCATTGAATTTGAATTTGAACTCGCATTCGGACTTGGACTTGGACTTGGATTAGACTAGAAATTGGCTATTTGCCTATTGGATTCGCTCCAGATCATTTCGGTTTTGTTTACATATATATATACACATGTTCCGATGAGGATTATTTTTCAATTTGGATATTTGTTTTGGATTTAAATATTTGATTTGAGTATGAGACTACCATTGAATTTTGAATCTTAGATTTCTATTTGATTCATTTTATCTGCAATTTGAATTTATTCTTTCATTTGAACGGATTTTATCTATATAATATTTTCTCTGATTTATTGGACTCCTTTTATTTAAATATGATATTTGTTAAGTATTAAGTTCATTTTTCCTATTTTATTCCTTCAAAGTAAAATATTCAAATGCATTGTAGAAGTATGATCGTGATTTGTTAATCATTCATCTGATTTGGTGAGTTTTGGTTCTATTATGGTTTAAATTAGTATTTGATATGATCGGATTATGGAATTAGTCGGGTATAGGCCCATAGTTATATTTCAGGAACAGTTCAGCTATTATATTGTATTTGATTATAATTTTTGGTTAAATTGTTACTTTTCTTATGATGATTGTAGAGCAGGTCGTATTTATTTTGTCCAGACAGTTATCCGATAAAGTCTTGTGTGGATTTAATTTTATTGAGTTGTATATTTTGTGGTCACACCCGAAATTGAAAATTATAAGAATAATAATTAAGATATATTTAATTATTTAAATTGATCTACTTGATCCGAATTCATGATAATATGTTTGTTGTGAATTATTACTTGTTTCCTCGCGATTCAAATAAGTGATTCGACTCCCGACAAGTGATATCAGAGACAGGTTATTTGTACTGTATATCGAACCTCATTTGAATCGATGGAAGTGGGGAACAAAATAATTTATTTGCATGGCACAAATTACAATATTTGGATGAGCAAGATGAAAGATTTATTATTTATAAAAATAATGCATCTTTCGGTATTTGTTACGCAAAAGTTTAAGTTAAAATCTAATGAGGAATGAGCTTTTAAATATGAATAAGTTTATAACTATATTCGACAATTCATGGACGACAACGTGTATAATCAAATTCGGAATGAAATGAACACAAATACGGTGTGGTAGAAGCTTAAGACGCTTTATACTTTAAAAATCGGCAATAACAAATTATACCACTTGATGAAACAGATACAGGTGAGGTACAAGGAAGACATGTCTATCACCGTTCACTTGAATGAGTTTTAAGAATGTGTGGACCAATTAAGTAGTATGGGTATTAAGTTTGATGATGAATTGCTGGAGTTGTGGCTATTGACTACCTTATTGGACTTTTGGGAGATGATACGGATTACCATAACCAATGTAGTTCTGAATGGTATGGTAACTCTAGAAATAGTAAAGGAAATTATGCTAAATAAGGAGATGATATGTCGATTATAGGAGTCTTTTTCTTCACACTCCGAAATACTAGTCTCTGAGTCACGATGAGAGAATAAAGGGTGTGGCCCTAAATCTGGTGAAGAGTTGAAATAAGTCTCGGTTGAGAGATCAAAAATATTGAATGCCATCACTACGAAAAAAATGGACACATTAAAAAGTATTATTACAATTAAAAGTATGAGAATATAGATGGCAATGAGAAGAAAGCCGACAAAACCCGAGATAAGGAGAGAGCCTCAATTGTTACCAATAGTGACTTTTGATTAGTGTGTAAAGAGAATGAGGTGATCAATCTAATGGATTGCAAAATGAATTGGATGGTGGACGGCAGGGCCTCACTCCACATCACGTCACGAAGGAAATTTTTCATATCTTATACTCATAATGATTTTAGAATATTGAAGATGGATAATGAAGGCACATCCCGAATTATCGGCTATGGTAACGTGTGCCTTATCACCAATAACGAGACCAAGTTGCTATTGAGGGATGTACGATACGTCCTGAATATTCAGCTAAATCTAATTTCAATGGCCAAATTTAATGATGAAAGATTCTGCAATACATTTTAAAAAGAGGTGTGTAAAGCAACTAGAGGGTCTCTAGTAATTGCTCGGGGAAAGAAAATTTTCAACTTGTATGTGTTGCAAGCTTCTATTTTAGTTGAAAATGTGCATGTTGCTAGAGGTGAGTAGTCTTCAAATTTATAGCGCCGACGGTTGAGTCACATGAGCGAGAAGGGGATGACCTGTTTAGTTAAGAAGGACTTCCTTCGGAGTATAAAGAAAACTAAGTTGAAGACTTGTCCTCATTGCATAGTAGGAAAGTAATAGCGAGTTTCGTTTCATGGAAACTCGTCTACAAATAAGGCCGATCTTCTTAAATTGGTCCACACCAACATATGTGGCCCTCTCAAAGTGAAGACACTTAGAGGAGTACTGTACCTTATTTATATATTGATAATTATTCAAGAAAACTGTGAGTGTATCTGTTGAAGTTGAAGGATCAAGCTATTGACATCTTTGAACAATTTCATGCATTGATTAAGAGGTAAATGGAAAAGAAGTTAAAATGCATTCGGAATAATAATAGGAGTGAGTATATCAGGGAATTTGATATGTATTGTCGAACCCACAAAATTCGACACCAAAGAATTCTACCGAAAACATCGCAACTAAATGGTGTGGCCAAACGGATAAATAGGATGCTGATGAAGAGAGTTCATTTGTACTTTTGGAGGCGAAAGTCCTCAGTTCATTTTGGGAGAAAGCCTTAAATGTCGTGGCTATGTTATCAACTTATCACCAAATAGTTCACAGAATGAAAAAGTTTCAAAAAAGGTATGGTTCGAGAAAGAAGTATTTTATGACTACTTATGCATATTTGGGTGCAAGGTCTTTATTTATATCCCTAAGGATGAGAGGTCCAAATTGGAATTAAAAACAAGACAATACATTTTTCTCGACTACGAGGAATATGATTTGGGATATTGGTTTTACGATCAGATATAGAAGAAGCTTGTTCGATTAAGAGATGTGGTGCTCATAAAGGACAAGACAATTGAAGATATTGGCAAATAGGCGAAGGCCATTTCCAACAACGACAACAGCTTGGTTTGAGATACTAATCTTAAGTCCTTGATAACGGTGTCTGTTTGTAATAAAGTCGGTAATCAAGGTAATGTCGAAGACGAAGAAGACCGTGGGATTCCTACTTTTGATGATAATGATGATACCGTTCCTCATGATGTTGCTTGACCCATCAAGACTATTCCCTTTGACGATTCACGAGAGATTGAAGGCCTTCTATTTGTCCATTGGTTGATGAATATGTATTACTTATCGATGGAGAGGAGTCAAAAAATTTTGAAGAAATTATAAAGGATGAGCACAAAACAGAGTGGATAGAAGGTATGCAAGATGAAATGAAGTCACTGCAGAGAGGAAAACTTGAAGCTTGCCGAATCATTACTGGGATGACAATGATTACCCCCACACAGTTGTGAGAGAAAATTTGTTGGGTTATGGGTCACTTCCGTATGAATTTATACCTATTTGACATATTGTTTGATGGTTTGGACGAAATCATACGGATACCGTACGGATATCATGAATATTCCAAATTAGAATATATTTGATTCTTTTTTAGTAGAAAATCGTACAGATATCATGAATTCTCTAAATTAGAAGAATTTTGATTCTGTTTGATTATAAAGTGTTTTATT
>JAODPA010066370.1:0-10933 GCA_025585075.1 Nepenthes mirabilis | reverse complement strand
TGGATAGTGGTTATGATTTTAATACTTAATTCATGTGTTCTTTTTAAAATTCTTTCGTCATCGTTTTAGATTTGGCACTTTCAAGAATAGTGCGACTCACCCAGTTCCTCTGTTTCAGGCCCACCTCAAATAAATTTTGTTTGAATCCATCGATTGCCTCAGTCTTGAACCAGTACAGTTGCGTTGCAAGAGTAGCTGGCTGACTCCTCCTAATAATGATGCGACTTATTCGAGCATTTCTGCAACAAGATAGTGTTGGGGTCGGAAGACTCGGATTCACTAGATTTGGCAGCAGCGAAAAATTCAAACCCCCCGTCATCGACAGCCACCATTTAGTAGGAACAAAGAACAATGGATGCACAACATTTTTTACGTGGAAACCCCTTCCCAAACCGAAGAAGAAAAATCACGGGACACATAATCCACCAACAAATCCATTATGTAAAATGGGTTACAAACCCCCGAGATGGAGTATTCGCTACGCACTCGAGAATAACAAAAAAAAACCTCACCGGAGTAAACGGAAAACTCTCTCCACTCTTTTACTCTCTATTTTTCTTTCTTCCCTCTCTCACTGGTGGTGCACTCCTCTCTACATTTTACAAGTGTTGGTGAAACGGCAGCCCGCCGTTTCACCCCCGCACACACCAACCGGCTACACAAGCCCCTGGCGAACGCTCGCCCATGGTGATTTCTTCGTCACCCAATGGTCACTCTCATTGCGCCTTGCGCACTCTGCTGCATGAAGCTCCTAGTGCTCATATATAGACGTCCTGACTCCACTTAATCCCATCTGCCCAGCTGGTCACCACTGTCAGATAATATGTGCCAAGTCTTCACCAATTCCGGAGTTTCTTGCAGGCCCATGCCCTGCAGACTGTGCAGGCTCTGCACTGTGCAGACGCGTGCTCTGCAGCTCAACTGCCCACCTGTCGATCAATCCTGGAAAGACATCTGTCCTCTGCCAGCTGCCATCTTCCACGGTCTCCAAGGGCAGTTGCTCAGCCGGTCAACTTCTCGTTGACCGTCTCCTACTGCCATCCGGTCAACCTTTCTTGTTGACCGTCTCCAACTGCTACCGGAGAACTTGACCGTTCTCCATAGCCATCTGGTCAACCTTTCTTGTTGACCGGATCCGGTCAACCTCCCCGTTGACCGTCTCCTTGCTACCCGTCCGCCATCCAGCAACACTCCTGTAGCCCTCAGACGGTCAAGCTGTTGTTCACCGGATTCACGCTGGCCGTCCGCCATCTAGCAGCGCTCTTGCAGCCCCAGACGGTCAACCTCCTGTTGACCGGAATTTGCCTTCCACCCGGTCAACATCCGTTGACCGGCTAATATTTTCCGGATTTCCATCAAATGAATTCCATCATTTGTTCTCCGGAAATCCTCTGATGACAATTCAATTTATTGGGTTACCCACAAAGGAGTGACCAAATCCAACAAATAGAACGCCCGCACCTAAAAACAGTTCGTTGGAAAAAAAGTTATTACTGAAGGTCGTCTGCACTCTTTGGGGGCTATATAGGGAGAAAACTTTTCTATTAAAGAGAGGCTCTACTCAGATATTGTTCATGCCTTCAACAGCAGCTTAGAGGAAAAAGAAAGGTGAATTTAACCCAGCATTGCTTGTGCTCTATTTGACCATGACGCATAATAGTACCCACAGTAAATATAGATTGCTTGTCCAAGCACAGATAATAAGGTTCATCCAAACCTCACTCACTCAGAAAAATATTGCAACATATCGGTAGTGGGCCACGAGAAATATCGACCGGAGAAATCCGTGCTAGAATCATTTGTGCACCTAGCAAGTTCAACTTGGGGGATTTTTTGCCAATTATATCAAATAGACAACCCGAACGTATCAAATTAAGAATTAGGGCATTTCATTAAGCAGACTATAAGGTATTAAAAAGTCCCTAATAGCAACTAATGTATTAACATAGACCTTATGTGAAAGCTAAGTATGGAGGTCCATCTATAAGAGGGCAAGATAACTAGATGCCCTGAGAGAAAAGGTTGTGATCATCTAATTTGCATAGTACATAAGTTTAATGATTGATTTAGAAGACGTTCATAAAAATAATATATGAAAATATACAATGAAAGGTTACATCAATTTGTTGAATATTTATAGATAAAGCGGTTGTTGAGAGATGTTAATTAATAGTTCTATTGGTTAGTTAATATAATAAAATATATTATAACTGTTATAAATAATGAGACACTTTAAATGCCCCTACCATGTCGTAAAAGGAGTTGACAGGCTGCAAATCACCACATACTAAAAGATGAGAGATCATTAGCTTGATGATATAGTAGACGCAGCAGCTTGGGATAATGTTAGACAATTCTATATACTACATGTCAGTATAATTCCACTTATACACATGATTGAGTATGAAATTAGTATCATTCTGCTAAGAAATCAAAGCCAAATAAGAATAATTTAAAATTGAGTGATCTGAAATTTATCAGGTGAGTTCGAGCTATTAAAGTTGAGTTCAAGCCTCTATACCAATGTCCGGAGTTATAGCTTAGGCCTTCTAAAAAAAATTATTTATTATGTTCTTTCAACAAATCTATTTCACATACAACTTCTTATATGAAATCGAAAAATAGTTCACATAGTGCCTGTATTCCGGGGTCCACCTCAATGCCAATTTGGTCAGACCCTTACAGAAGGGTCTTATCAACCCCGACCGAGACTCGAATATTATAGACCTTTCAAATGCATGCAACAGTGAGCTAATTGATAGCTCAATAGTACAGCTTTTTAAACGATCGCATCTAGTGGGCTCGTCGTCTTCTTTCTTCCTTTCATGAATATGAAACGTTGAAGATATAAAACCTGCTGATTTGGCTTTTGCATCCCCAAAATACGGAAAGAAAAGTACCCTACACAACCAAATGGGTACATGTTATGGTGGTTCTAATTTTAAACACTATGTCATCTCATTAGGTGATATAAAATAAAAAGTTTTGATTTTGATTTTATTTTAATGACATCTTCATTCTTCATTGTTTATTTCACATGTGTAATTCTAAGGTGATATTGTTTATTTCATAAAATAAAGAGTCATTGTATAAATTATAAAGTAAACCCTACCAACAGAGCCGCACAAGATGGACAACAATCCAATGGGTCATCACACCTAAATCTAGTAATGCAAAACTTTTTCATCGCAAACAAAAAATTCTATAAAGGCCAAAATAAAATGCCAAGAAGAAAAACCTTACTAGGAAAAAAAAAAAAAAAATCGCCCAAGAGAGAATAATACTATGACGGCGTGAAAAAGAACGTCCCCCTTCATCCAATAAGGCCCCACAGAGTCATGAGCTTAATATTTGGTCTTCCTTTGGCCATCTTAGCCAAATTGTTAACAAGGATATTCCAAATAATAGCACTCAAATCCACCGAGTTATAGGAGCTTCGACTGTGAAAGGCTAGTTGATTCCTAGTATGCCAACTCCAAAGGCCGCTCTTGAGGTGGGATGAAGGGTGGGTCCCCTTAGTCTTCTAATTATTCGAAGCTCAATTGATAGTTGAAGTCCAGTTAAACAAGGCCAGCGAAATCCCACCTTTGCTGCAAATAATTGATCAAGCTGTCGCGGTAGTGTTACATTTGAAGATGTTCATGGGACTGTAGGAAGACCATACAAAATTTACAAGACAAGTTTGGGCCTGCAAAGGGAAGATGATCCAAAGTGCTCAATTGAGGGCGAAACGCAAGCTAGAGAACGAAGGCATGCTATCCTTAGCCCATATGAGGCTCGCCCATGGGGCAAGAGTAGTGCTAAGCGATTTAAACAAGAAGGATCTTGGCTCTTCTAAAATCTAACAACGCTGGTCCAGAACATCCATATTTGGAGGGTAATTTAAAACAAGACTAAATGAGAGGTTCAGTAACCGTCTAATGGTAGTGACCATTTCCAAATCTCATCAACAATGAAGTCTGTCATCTTCACGTGCCACGACAAACCAAAGCCTAAAGTAAGCCAATTAGGGTAGGATAGAGTGAGGGGATAGAGTGAGGGGAGCGTTCGGTGCTAATTATCCGTCCAAATGAAAGTAGGCTTGACATTGCTGATAATGGAATAAATAAATAAGCTCAACGGCGGTTTGAGTTGGAAGATTTTCAAAGACTTTAGTGGGCAATTTGACGAATTTTAATAATCAAAATACATCTATCCCGAATCTAATTTAGGCAAATCCAATTAACTTAGATGAATTCATTTTTGGTTAACATGATAAGCTATAATTAACAGGCCAAGAGGCTTTTTATTTCATGCAAAAATGTTTTTAATACCAAGGCCACTTTACTCCTTATGTACAAACATTGGCTCAAGCAGCCTTAGCTTAGAATTTGCTCGTCTCAATACCATGCTAAATAAATCTTTTGACAACTCTATCGAATATTTTAAAGATAATTTTAGGAAATATTAAAATAAAAGCCTAATAAACATAAATGTTTAAGAGAATGGAGTTAATTAGTTGGACCCACTACAAATGAGAGTTATCTATTCTTCTAAGAGGAGATGTGAGCCTTCACCCAATCAATTAGACATGACAATTAGCAGCCCTAAGTCGAGAGGATAGAAGGGGGATCCTATAATAGTGTGTCGGAAGAAAATCTTGATCAAACCTAATTAAATTATAAATCTTTGTTGCTAAATTAGGGCCATTCGAGAAAATAAAATTAACTTTCAGCTTCACTATCTTAGAGGTTTGCGAATGCCAAAAACATCTTTATGCTTGAATAAGAGAATGGATTGTAAAGTATTTTGTCCTGGCGATCAAAAGAAGGTCATTGGCAAAGGTAAGCATTATTGTCTTGGCTTTCTCACATTTCCAATAATATGAGAAGTAATTATTATAGTTAATAGGACCTCCATGAAGAACACAAACCAACAATGTGAGAGACAAGTTACCCAGCTTGGATCCACATCCCTTGAAGGAACTCGTGGGCTTGCTATTGATCGAATAGGAAGTGAAAGATATGCATTGCTAGATCTAAAAAAGCAAAAGGTGTTGGGAACCACATAAGGTTGAGAGTAGCCAATATGAATTCCCGTTAGACAAAACCGAAGGCTTTCTTTATATCAACATTCAAGGCATATCTGGGAGGATTTGAATTCAGGTGATAATTGTGCGTCAATTCTTAGGTTAGAAGGATGCCGTCACAAATATGCCTACCTTGAATAAAAACAATTTGGCATTCGTCCATGAGAGGAGTGAAACTTTTTATATGGTTGGCCTATGAATATGCTGCCAACCCACTTTTTACAATGATTCGATAATCGTTTGAGAAAGAGATAAAAGACTAGCAGCATTGAAGAGGCCATAATTCTCCTGACATGAAGCCCCAAAGATCCCATTACCATAAAAGAATAAAGGAATTAGCTCTAACCAATACCTCCGGCTACCTCAAGAAGAGCCTAACACTGCTAAAGACAAGCAGCTAGACTTGGAGGTCAGATTGTCCTTAACCCAAGACTTGGCATTCCTTGGCACGAGGCTACAAGGAAACCATCACCCAAAGGCTATATCTGTCTCCATTGGCTCTGTAGAGAGAGCCTGACCCCTTAACGTTGTACCACCTAGTACAAAAATCTTGCAATTGGATTCTAAAAATTAGAAAATCTCCAACTTTTTTTACTCTATTCAAGCCAATTCTTACTTAGGCTGTGAAGAAAATTTTCAGAAACAACACTAAACACCCTTTTGCTTTATTTCAAATCACGTATTGTGTGAGCACTGCATTAAATAAATTTCAATTCCAGTAAACATCAAAACTCACATGCATAGATTTGTAAAATTTCCAGTTGTGCTACCCTTATACGTCAATGATAACAACATTCCATTGATAAGAGAAACTTTTTTGAATTTTTCCATGCTTCCTATCTTTCTTTTCTTTTTATTTTTAACAGTGGATAACCATAAATACTTCCACGAAAGGAATAAGGGGATTTTTTTTTTTTTAGATAAAAAATTGACTGTATTACTGATCTCTCATCTCCCTTATGATTTCCCAGAGCGGAATAAGTCGTTCGTTCTCTTGTAGCTTAATGTGAACCATCTACCAAAACATAGGGAATGAATGCATGTCTAAAGCAAAATAACAATTTTTTTTTTTTTGGGGGGGGGGGGGGAGCGCTGCTGATCATCAGTAATCAGCCTCTGAAGGACAGGACACTGCGAAACACCATAATTTTATACCAGAATTAGCATGACTTCATTGCGCCAATGCCCATATGTTAAACCTGAAGGCAATGGAAGCAAACCCAACCCTTGTGGAAGGTCGAATTGCACGAGACAATTGAGAAAAAGGGTAAACACACGAATGAAGAATAATGTAAAACAAATAAGTCAGAAGACCGAGGCAACAGGTTAAACCAGGGCAATGCTGCTCTCGCCACCAGGAGGCTTGCGGACTCCGCCTAAATAATCCCGAGATTCTACCTTCCCATCTGCAAATATATCATTGCCGCTTATCTCATGCAGCTTGGCCACGCTCAATGGTTTCTCAGCAGATTTTGGAAGAGTGTCCTCCTTGAAGATGTCATTTCCTGAGAGCTGAGCAAACTTCTGGTTGTAGATCTTCTTTGCTGTCTTCATTACAGGTTCCTCACCAAAAACCAAGTTCTGGCCTCCACCCACCTACAAAAATGGGCACAAAACAGATGTTCTATTGTCATTGAAAAGGAACATTTCGTCCCAAATTTTGCACAACAATGTTTCAACCCCGTGCAGCATTAGCAGAAACGGTACAAAATTAAATATTCAATACACGTAAAGAATATTTGTATCTAAATGATACGAGTAATATGAGCATAAAAATAAAGCAATAATAATAATAAAAGTGCAATCTTTTTGGTAACGAAGGAAAAACTCAATATTTACGGTAATCGAAAAAAACTCTTCGGGCTTCAACGGCCAGGGAAGAAATGCACTATGAAAATTAACTTACAGATCGGATGGTAACAACGCACTAACCTAACCGACTTACTTCCGTCTTATGATCCCTACCAAGGAACTCCTTGGATTTGCCCACGACAACGAAACTGGACGCCTTCCAATCTTCACGTCAATATTCCCTCTTAAACCACTTGAATTGCCAAACACGACCGGATCCCCTTCTCTTCAACGTACTGACGTCACCAATGAGGGTAGAAGGGTAGAAGACATGGAAATGAGAAAATACGATGCGGAGAGAAAACTTTATCAATGGAGCACAATCGTAGGCATGAAGTTTTCTCTAAGATGGAGCACAAAAATATAGTTTTTTTCAAGAGAGGAGGCTCCTAACAAGTCTACTAGAGGTCTTAGGGTTTTAGGACATAAGACAATTATTTATAGAGGGTTCAAAAGAAATTTAAAAAATAGAGATGTTGGAGACATGTGCGCCGTGGCACTTGAGCGCAGGTAGGGTTTCACTGCGCCGCTCGAGCATGGAGGAGGCGAGGAGCGAGCATGGTGATTCTGGAATTTCCGCTCGAGCGTGTGTAGAGTGCAAGGCAGGCGCGGGTGTACTGGAATCACGGCTTGAGCGGCATGTGAGCGCACAGCAGGCGTGGGTCTTCGGGTAGCTGGGCTCGCACGAATATCAGGCGAGAGATAGGCGGGGTGGTCTTGGAGGCCGGGAATGAACCGCTACCAAAATTTGTTGATGCAGCATTTCGATGAAATACAACCCGACATCGACACATGACTAAATTTGGTCACGGAATATGCCAACATGACCCTAACAGTCATGGACGTCAATGTGTAGATGGCCTAGTTTGCCTCTTGTGCTTCTGACGATATATATGTATGTGTGTGTATATGTATCAGAGATATCTCAACTTCTTCCAATTTTACACACCAGTATATTGGGAAGTAAGTCAAAAAGATAGTAAACTTCCTACTACTGAAATATAAATAGGGGTATTCTAACTATTTCAGAACCCAGGGATTTAAAAGGGTATCTTCGACTACCCAAAGAATCCCCAACAACACTTTGCAGAAAGTGTGACTTCTGAGCCAAGTCAATGCAGAAAATAATTCCCATGAAATGATCAACACAATGCACTCAGAGAGAATAAAACAGATGTGCATACATTGTACGATGCAAGTTCACCAGCTTCTTTTTCTCTAGGCTCTGCTGACCATGTAGGCAACGTTTGTGGTAAATTTTCAGGTGGACCAAATATGCCGTGCCCACTGAGCTCCTTGCATTTGGCATCAGAAAGCTGCTTCTTCAAGTTTGCATCAGATGCGCTATCCAAATTTCCACTCAATTCACGCTGTTTTGCTACCTCTGGTAATGTAGTAGGTTTCTTTGGAGAAACACCTTCTTCAGCAGCAAATGAGATTTGACTGATCCCAGCGACAGCTTGCTGACATATCAACCATCAATTCATTCAATATACAACAAATACTTTCCATATATTCCACATATTTCAGAACAGCAAATAAATAAAATTTCAGTTGTTTCACACATTTGTGACGATCTTGTCTGAAAAACTTGAATCAGAGGATGACAATGACGCCAATATGCTGCCGCTGATATGGCAAGCCAATTAAGTCAAAATGACATGTTAGGATGTTTTGGGCGTCAGAATAAATCCTGAAAATGCAATCATAAAACATATACCTGGTACATACGCAACCCAGTTCTGTTATTGGGATTAGCATTGGCCCCTTCAGATTCTTGAGAATCATTTTCTCCATCAGCAGCAAAAATACCACTGCCTGTCATCTCCCTTAACTTATGATTTGAACATGGTTTCCTGGCACTTCACAATGAATTCAGCAGCCTCACAAAAATCAATTAAGTCAAATAAACTCACATCCTTTTTAGATGTCGGATAGTAGTAAAATTACCCAACAAGGTATATCAGAAATTACAAAGGTTGAACTTTCTCCTATACTCTTTTACCGCAATCATCATTACGCATTCAGGGATCAGCATTCTATTACAATCAGGATCTTCTATGCCATAAGGAACAATGCCAACAGAAAAATGGCACAATTATAAATCTTATTCCCACATTATCAAACTGAATCAAATATTATACCCACATTCAATCTGAATTAATTTGATTTAGTACTTATGACATCAAATGAATTCTACCATTCACAACTTTTATTTGTCAAATGAACATACATCAAGTCCAACTAGTCATAAAATATGATGATTAGCAGACTCAGTCTCCAATAATATGCTAAAAAAATCGATCATGTATGGATAGCATGATGCGGGATCATGACCAAACTCACCGAAAAAAGACTACTACAAAATTCAATCAATTCATAATTGCAAAAGAAAATTGACTCAAATTTAAGATAAAATAAAATTGATTCAACTCAAAAAAGTCAAAATATATTTTAATAATTTTTCCACAAAATAACTAAAAGAAATGCCACATGTAAATATGGAGGATGTTCAATAGAAGGCAGAATTATGTATAGAAACAATGGCTCCCATCAGTTAAGGGAGATTTGTCTCCCAAACCAACTGCAAATCACAACTTAGTTGGGAATAAGACATCAATATTCGTTTGTACATTTAACCATAAAGCAAAGAAAGAAACATTGCAAATTAGCAGATTTCCGATTTCAAATTCTCAAGACGAACACAGTAATGATATCCCCAAACCCTTCAAAGGGAGGAAAATCAACTTTTTCTCCAATCCAGCACGATGGAAAAACTGAAACCCTGAATTTAGTGACTCAAATTCAAACTAGGCCAGACTAGGGAGTCACATAAAGCTAACACATTAAGAGCGGGCACACACTAACGAACAATCAATCTAATATCCCAATACTCAAGAGACGCAGTCAGATCGAGCATGAACTAATCATAGACAAAGTATAGTCAAGGAACAGAAGATTTTGATTCAAGGAGGAAAAAAAATACAAAAACGGAACGATTAAAAAGTTACACGTCAAAAGGTAGATAAAAATTCAGAACTGCAACGGTCGTGACCAGTGTCACGCCAGGGACAGAGACGGGATCTTTCACTTTGTCTGCACAAAATTATATACCAACGGTAGCATATTATACCATACAACCCTAGAGACTCTGCTTGGATAGAATCAGATCTCACCTTTTCAACAAATTCTCAACCTCCTCGTCAGTCACTTGGCCTCCGAACACCACCTTACTGATCCCATCCGATGGCTGCCATTTTCGGGGATAAAATAGAGGAGATGGGAAATAAAAAACCCTCAATCAGCGAAAGTGTAGAGAAACAGCGGTAACTGAAGAGAGGAAAGAAAGTGACCTGGACGTTGCGGACGGGACGGGATGATGAACCGTCAGCCGGGCAATCTTCCAGAGGATTTTCCGACCAAGTGAGCAGATCTGCGGTGGATGTGTGAGGCTTTCTCACCGGGGTACTTCGCTCCATAATTCTGTCACTCAAAACAATTTCGCTCACCGTCTTCGATTCCTCAGCTAAATCGGAAATGTGCAATTCAAGGCAACGAGTAATGGCGCCGAGAGGTCTCCCAGTGGCCGACTCTGAGCTTCTGTGCTGCGTCCTGTTGCCCTTAACGCACAAAAAGGAGGACGGAGTTCGTGTGAAATTACGCCGTTGTCCTTGCTCGAAGAATCCCTGCGCTGGAAGCCAACTATCTGGGCTTTAATAATTTGCTACCATGTGGTTGTATCTTTTGGCAGCCTTTTCGCCATTTAAAGAGACGAATGTAGTTGGGGGTGGGGGAGGAGCAAAGTGTGATTGCAGATCTTCTAGGGGGGCATTCCCGTCATTCTAGTTGCAAGAATTTTGAAAATGGCGTCTTCATAAATCTTTCCGTTGGATGATCACATCAATTTAAATTTTAAAAATGTAAACCGTACGGGTTCTTCTCGGCACCGGCAGCTTTCACGGGGTAGTTTTAGGATTTCGATTTTACAATTCCGTTGGGTTTTTTTTTTTTTTT
>JAODPA010066369.1:0-10933 GCA_025585075.1 Nepenthes mirabilis | reverse complement strand
TATATATATATTTGAGCCCCCCGCCCCCAAAAAAAAGAAGAGTTAAGATCTGCTTTTCAGGTGCTTTCTCTTGCTTAAGGCATCGAGTTCCCATTGGAGTCTATAGCCAGATAGTGAGCTTTGCTGTGACTTGAGGTACTGGTGCTGTATCACGGCCAGATTGAAATTATGCTGGATCTTGGTGCCGCTCTATGCTTTATTGGTTGCATCACTGATGATTGGCTTGATCTTGCTGCATCACTGCCTGTACTTTCTGATTCCGGCACTGATGATTTATTTGCTTCTATTGGCTGGTGCTGTCTCATTTTGAAAGAACAATTGCTGGGTTCCTTCTATGCAATGCCTGTTTGCCAAAATGTTGTAAATGCCTTGGGCTGCTGCAGGTCCGGATTTGGGTTTTCTTTGCTGATTTGGATGTAGTATAGAGAACAATGTATGGTGCATTGGGCTTCTGGGTGTGGCGTGTGTCTCCATCTATGGGGTTGTTTGCTGATTTGGCTTTGATAAATACGAGCTGATGGAAAAGACCTATCCTGTATCTAGTGATGGAGCTATGATCTGGTGCTGGCCCATGGTTGGAAGCTTGCAGAGTCCTTGCTGTGCTGTAGTTGCTTTTTGTAACCAAGCTGATGATAGCTGGATTGATGCTGTGTGGAATATCAGCTTGCCTGATGATAGCTAATGCAACTCTACTAGTTGTTGTCCCAGCAGGAAGGATCTGCTGCAGACCATATCAGCTTGCTGAAGCTAATATTGCTGACCCCTATATGTGCTATATGGAGATAATGTGGAGCATGCTGGACTGTAATCAGTGGATCGGGTGCTGCATTTTGTTAAGTGAAGCATGGTTCTGACTATGAACTGCAACACACAGTATTGCATTTCTACCTCCTGCTGGACGGTCTGCTACAGCTGCTGTGTGGTCTCAGGTAAGTTGCAGCTTCCTTCTCGCAAATTGGTGGCCTGTGGTAGTGATTCGGGGCTGGATTTCATTCCTTGGTTCTGCTGTTGATTGATGTTGTGGTTGAATACAGTAGGCTCCTGGTATTCTGATGCATAGCACGGCTGGGGCGTGTGAAAATCATTCCAATAATCTAGCTAATGGCAATTGAAATTCTCTTCTATTTTTTCTCTTTTTGGGACGATGGAACCTCATCTGATAAATCTGTTGATGCAGTTCCTGTGTGTGCGTCTTAGGCCGGATGGCTTGTGGCCGCTTAAGATGGTCTTTTGTCCTCTTGGTTTTTTTTTTCTTTTGTTCGGTCTTTCAACCTGTTGGTGCTCAGGGAGTGCCCTAGCACGTTCCTCTATCTCAAAGTCAGCAAAACACTTGGAGTTAGAATATCGTTGTGTAATTTTGTTTATTTTAAATTTTATTTTACTTACTAAAAAAAAGACAAGATAAATAAGATCAGACCTTAGCACTAGGAGATAAAGTTCACCGGTATGCCTTAGAACATTATGGTGGTAATCGAGGATAACGAAAGGGAGCCGTCCTCGGGGCTTTGTACAAGGAAGAAGTGAGAGGCATCCTTGGGGCTTTGTACAACAAGGAATTGAGAGCCGTCCTTGGGGCATTGTACAAGGAGGTATTGCCGTGATTGTGAGGAGATGTGCCCAATCTGTCCTTGATTATTTCCCCCTCCGCTAGCGATGTCCCTTACAGATAAAAATAAAAGAGAAGAGAAATTTTTATAATAAGACCAACTTTGTTTTCTGTCGTAATTTTTAGAATTTGACTGCTTCGACTTTCCTGATTACTTTTGCATTATGTATCTGCCATGATCCAGTCAACTGTTATTTTAAAATATTCATGTTGTATATGTATCTGCATCCGCCTTACAACATAAATGCTTTACGAAAATTCTACATGTACCTTGTTGAGCTCCGGTTCACTATCTCTAGATGAAACTATAGAGCTCGTGCCTGATGAGATTGAGTGACTAGAGCTCTGTCTAAATGATTGTAAGGACTCGGAAGCATATTTTGGAGTTACCACGGAAGAAGCACCTTTGTTGTAATGATCCGATTGGAAATATATGAATTTTATAATTGGACTTTTATGGCTATGTATGCATAAATGAGTTTTATGGGTATGAATGTGAATATTTCGGCAGGTTATTAGATTGGCTTCCACTACGTATTTTATGGATATCGTGCACGGGTTTTAGATGGCATCTGTGATCCTATGATTGGGAGGCACAATCGGCCCGGACCAGATCACCGAAACCTTAGTGTCAATTTCGGGAGGTCGCTAGCGGAATGCAAAAAAAAATCGTTCTGTCACAATTGGTATCAGAGAGATGAGATACCTGAGGAATTGATCAATCAAAGATGTGGAAGCGTAGGTTTGTATCTTTGTATTGAATTTCTATAAGAAGTAGGCCAAGGTAACTTAGGCAACTAGAATCCTAAAAAGCTTGGATCCTAGGCTAGGTTCAATTTTAATGAGTTGCGAGATATTTTCTTTTCCTGGGATTATAATATCGTGTCTGTTTTAATTTTAGGATGGCTAGTGGAAGAGGAAGAAGGAATGGCCATAATACCCCCCATAATTGGGAGGACGCCTATATAGATTTATTCGAAAGAATGACTAACGTAGTGGAGTCTGTCGAGCATAGGCATATGGCTCTGGTCCCTGTGACCGAGCCAGCTCCGGCCATCCTGACTCCAACTTTGTATGATCGGTTCACAGCGGATGTTAAGATTTAATAATTTCCTTTCTTCTCATTCCCAATTTCGGCAGATCATGAGTGAGGTGTGGCAAGCGAATGTTAAGGGAGTCCCTATGTTCCAGCTTGCTACCAGATTAAATCTCACCAAGAGGCACCTTAAACATCTTAATTTTCAGCTGGGTAATGTCCATGAGGAAGTAGCTCGGTCCCAGAGTCTCTTGGAGGAAGCTTAGAAAAGATCTACTAATGCTGGGGAGGAGAGGAAATGTAAGGCTGCTTATACAAGGGCAACTGTTTGAGAGTTAGATTTTCTTCAGCAAAATGCCAAATGTAATTGGTTAAAGGATGGTGATCAATGCACTAAATTCCTCTTCCGAGCGGTTGCTAGCAATTGTAAGCGAAATAGCATCCTTTCTTTTTTTTCATAAGTAAGTAATTGAATTGCATAAAAGAAAGTTTACAAAAATACTTAGTTCTAACCCTCAGTGTTATGCTTACTAGAAGTTAGAACATAGAAACAGGGGCATACCCCAAGCACCATGATACAAAGCATGAAAAACAAAAATAAAACACCACAGAAACAGACTTCCATCTCAGGCAAGAGCCTAGCATTCAGCACCCAATTCCAAAGATCTACAAAAACAAATCCTGATAGCTTGCAGTCACCATTTTAGCTACAAAGGCCAATCTTCTCAGCCCATATTCGCACACCAGTAGCCAGCACAATGAAACAAGCTACAGCTTCAGCAAAAAACAGGAGCAAAATAGATTTTGCACCCAACAATGTGGCATCACCACATCCTATAATTAGCACGGGACTTACCGGTCAGGCAACCAACACTGCATACCGAGATGGCACCCTGGCCACTCGGCACAACCCAGCAGAGGGGGCACCCGCAGTATTCCACACCCAACAGCTACATCCCGAAGTTCACCATCAGGACCACAGCAATTGGCAGCAGAAGGAACCAAGCAACACGACTCTACATCATGCCAAAATTTGGGAGCCCAAGGGAGATCTGTGCCGCATTGGGGAGTCCTACGGTGGGCCAACTTAATTTCAGAAGAAAATGGTGAGCCACCATCCACCACAATTAGCCGAAACAACAGGTGCTATTTCAGCAAACAACGACGTGAAAGCTAGTTCAGCTCAGGATAGTGCAGTTTTCGGGTAGAGGAGCATTTGCACAGCAACTCAAAACAAAAGCTTCGATCAACCATTTCAGTCACAGCAAACAGAGGAGCCAAAACCCAAAAAACTGCAGGGACAACAACACCACTTCACCCAGAAAATCATATCAGAAGCAGCAACAATGCAGCGCCAACAATAAGCCAGCAACAACCGTATTCAACATCAAAACAATTGCACTAAAACTTCAACAGCAACTCCAGACAGACCCCATAGCATAGAGAATACACTCGGGCTAAAGGCCAAAAACCAACCAAGAATCAGTAGCAAATTCTCTGTTCCCAAACCAGCCAAACCCCAAACGTAGAGCCAATAGGCTCTCATGTTTGAGGAGTCCGTAGGTTCTTGGACGTAGATTTTTGCCGTCTCCGGGACTTGGCATGCTATCAGGTACCATCATGCTCGGACGAAACTTGACAGCTATCCACTTTAACTCTTCGATCAGACCGTGGCGGAGAGATCTTAGAGGCATCACCATGGAGACCAGCCATTAATTCAGCCAGATTACTATATTGAAATGCTAGGAAAACCGTTTTCGCTTTCAACAGAGTAGTCAGGAACCCAAATACTACCTTCTCCTCGTCGGGAGACAAGGAAGCAATGTGGGTTTGAGAAGTTTCGATAGCCAGTAAAAGTCTGAGGGCTACCAAATAAGCACTTGAGGAAAAGTCCTAATCCTCCTTAGCCAAAGAAAAGGATGATTTGAACTCATACTTTGTCTCTTCGCTTATAGCGCACCAGCAGCTGTTCAAGAAACCGAGCACAAGGTCATTATGCTCAGGAGGGAAGTCGGTAAAAAGTTGTCAAGAGTCTTCTGTCTCTAGTAACAGCTGGAGGGCATGAAACATTGGGTCAGCCTCAACTGCCACAGCTTCGTCAGACATAGAAGACTGGTTCATGGGACAGCTAGCCAGGGACGCGAGGTCATCCGACACTGGAAGGATCAGACTCTCTCGAAGGGCTTCCTGATTCCCGCCCTACTGACCACCATCCAGTGAACCCCTCGGGCTCACTGAGGCAGGCTCAACATGGATTGAATCATCCAGGGAATACTTGCTGGAGAGCTGCGTGATTGAGCAGGGTGTTAGATCAAGATCAACACCATTGGCTAAGCAATCCACAACCGGGGGGCGCGAATCTTGAAACCCATTGATCTGATCCAGATCGCATATAGGATTACCCAGGACTAATTGAGCCCTATCTGGATCCTTTCCCTGCAGGGCATCTGGGGTCGCATGAGAGCCGTGAGTAGAGCCAACAGCTTCATTTTGCACACCAATTGAGCCTGCATCTGCAAAGACATCAACCGGCACAGATTCAGTTTCCGCAACACCAAGGGAAGACTGCTCAAGTCCCTTCCCGCTGGTCGAGATTTCACCAGGGGCAAAGCTAGAGACCTTCTGAGCCAATGCAGCCAACTTCCGAACAGTTGAAGGCTCCTCCAAGCTGCCAGATATCCCAGATGCTGGAACCATGAGCTCAATAGAAACAGGATCCTCCTGATTTTCCACTGCCAACTCAAGAATAGGCCCAAGCTTCACAACGATGGGGTCAACAGAAAGGGAGTCCAGGGAGGGAGTCCCACTCCCAACCCCTTCAACACCAGGAGCCAGGCCCTCAGGCTTAGCGGACTGCACCTTCAAACCATTCAAAACCCAGTCATGACAGCTCAGGTTGGTAGAACCACGACGAGTCAACTTCCAATGATAGACAACCTCAACCTTAACAATCGAGGAAGACATTACAGCACCAGACATTAAACGAAATTTTTCAGGGAGAGGATCACCCATACCCACCTCAATACAAATTCTGGCAGTATGAGTGGTGCTGATGGTCCTGCATGGTGCTGATAGTGATTGCTGCACTTGATGTACAGTTAGCAGTATGAGGTTGCTCAATGCAGAGAGCTGATGCCATGCAAGCTGAAGCAGTTGGATATATTGTGTTGAATTTTATCAGCTGAATCCCCGAGGGGAACTGATAGCATGCTGCAGGATGGTATTGTTGAACCTGTGGAACATGCAGGCATTCTTATGCTGATGCATTATTTCTTAGCTACAAATAATTCATTATTATTTTGGTTATATTATTTTGCCCCTGCTGATGGTTAAGGCTATTGAACTGGCGTGTCCGGATCAGGGCGGCTTGCGGTTTGCTGGGAGCAGCTACAAGGAAAGGTGCAAGCTCCATTTTGCTGTTGGGAGTGTGTAAAACCAGTCCTGGACTATGATGCTGATTTTTTTTCTTCGACAGTCTTGTTTCCGATTTTGGAATGGAGGAATTCTTTTTGCTCTAGGTGGTTGACTGGGTATGCTATTACCCTATTTGGGTTTCCTTGGCCTAGCTGACATGGCCTGTAAACCTTCAAATGCCTGGCTGGTTTGCTTTTGCTTGATTTTGCCAGGAGAGTAGTTGTGGCCGATTTGGCCTAGCTGATGTGGCATGTAGCTGCCGGTTTTCAAATGAAGTCTGGATTGTTTTTTCTCTTGGTATGCGATAAGCTTCCGCTTTGGAATGATGGTCTATCTGTATGCTATATTTGCCGGATTGTGACTTTTGGATGATTTACTTTCGCTTGGTTGCTTAGTGCTGTTTGCTGTTTTTGCCCGTTATGGAGTTGTGGCCGGATTGGCCAGCCGACGTGGCATGTTTGCCTCATTGTGCCACTTAAGGCCGAATGGCGTTTCCCCCAGTTTCAAAATGTCCGTCTGGAAATGCTGTTTTTTGCCTAGCTTGAAATTTTTGCTGTATCTGCTGGTTTGACCTGTTATGTTCTTGCCCGTTGACTTGGACGAAGGGATTCTTCTTGGGCAACTAGCTCCTCCTCTTATTGACCGGCAAATCGGTTAGATGTGGTGTATGCGAAGAGATATACCTTGTTTGGCTGCTGAGATTGGCTAACGTGGATGACTTAGCTCTACTGGGCACTTTTTTTTTTCTTTTTTTGGTAAGTAAATTTGGATTAATGGGAGAAAAATTTTACAAGTTATGATTTATCTCCAAATGTTTATCCGACTTCGGGATAAAGTATAAGCGCTAGGGCATACCCCGAGCACATTGATACATCATATGATACCAACAGAGTAACAAAAATACTGATATTCACTCAATGCAATCAAACGCTCCAACATCAGTAGAGCAGTACCCAAACAAATCATGCCTATCCAAGGGAAGTACCAAAGCTGGATTAACTCACGGCCAAACCCATATCCTCTTCGGCAAAATCGGCGTCACGGCCATGTACAGAGAGATCACGGACTCTTCAACCTGTCCTCGGACCAACTAGGGACCTCGAACAGAGTTTGTTCACATATCGCTGCCACATCATCCCGGGCAAAAAAACAACATCATGGCCAAGTGCAGAGGAAACTCGGACACTTCAGTCAGACCTCAGATGAGAGCAGCATGCCCACTACATCACGGACAATTCTCTACCAACTTCACAACCCAAAAAACTCAGAAACATTTCTACAGCTGCCCGAACTAGTTCAAGACAGAGTGCACCACCAAAATCATCATTTCCCAGTGCAACAAATGGAGGATCATCATCCTACTTCATCAAAGCTCCAGCAGCAGATAGTTGATCAGTATGCATCTCGGACAGCAAGTGCCACAGCCAGCATGACTGAAAATTCAACAACCAACCATACAAACCAAAATGCCATCAGCAGAGATTACCACAGCTCGGTCAAAAGCAGCCCCTTCCAGCAGCTGCTCCCTCAACTCAGGAAAATAGCACACCAGCAGCAGGGCCGAATCAGCAAGCCATTTATATGGCCTTCAGACGCCAAAATCAAAAGCTCCATACAGAGGAGGGCTTCAACGAGCAACAGGAGCACCAGCCATCAGCATGGGGGAAGGCACTTTCCTATCTTGAGAGGAAACCAGCAGCCGTGACCCATCTGATTCCACAGCAAAGGCACCTCGGTCCCATCAGCATACGTATCAAGGTAGCAGAATCTAGAAGCCTCTGCATCATCTCAGCAAAGGAACATCATGGATGAGGGGCAGTGAAGACCATGGTCTTCATAGATGCAAAATCCAGAGGACCACGTAATCTGCACATGATTCTCGAGCAATTGCACAAAGAAGCAACCATATGCATTAACTGGCACCAGCATTTATCTCACTGCAGGCAAGGGCTCACCAACAGGCCATACTGCACCAGATTTAGCAACATACACTGCTCCACCACACCCATAGAAAGGAAATTGAGCAAAAAAAAAAAAAACAGCAGACCACCAAGCCAGCTGCTTCAATGTTCATCAAGGCAGCACAATCCACCACTAGCAAAAAAAAAAAAACTAGCAACAAATTTGCCAACTCGGCGCTGACCAGCAGGAGAAACAGATACAAGGGATCCATCCTAGCAAATCACTACATCATGAGGCCAGCAGCAGCAGCCCACCTGCAACCAATCAGCAGGGAACACCAAAAGGAAAATACAACAAAGCTAGAATAATACTGCAACATCCCGCCAGCACCAGGAGGACAACCCGACAGCACCACAGGAGGTAGTGAATTCGACCACCCACAGGGCAACACAATCATCTTGGAGACAGCACAGATAACTGCAACTCCAATCAGCAAGAAGCAGCATTCATACATGAAGATCCCTTAGACTTCAATGAAGTAGCTTTTCGCTAATTCCTTGACTTGACGCATTTCCAGGAACCATCATACACCACACTACCACTACCACCATTCATCCGAGTTGAATTGTCAACATTTAGTAGCCCAACCATTAGATCATCCAGATCTTTATAATGGCAAGTAGGAAATTTAGTTTTGGTCTCCAGCAAAAAGCATAAAAAATTAAAGACAACCTTCCTTCCATCAGGAGATAAGGAGATAATATGAGATTGGGAAGATTTAGACCCCGCCAACAATCTGAGGGCCGCCAAATGCACATCGGAAGAGCTATTTAGAATTGCCTCGGTCGACGGATAGGAAGAGTTGAAAACCTCCTTATCCATATCAGATAGACCACAAAGACAGTTATCCAAATAAAAGAGCACCAAGTACCTAAGCTAAGGGCCAAGGGAATTGACATGAGGCAAAACATCTTCAACTGCTAGCACCTGCTGAATGGCAAAGAGTAAAGGAACATCACCAGCACCTCGGCTGTCCAAGGCTCCTTAATCTGATCAGAAAAGGGCCGATAGTCATCACGCACAGAATCAGCATCTCCCAAATCTTCCTCACTGTCAAGTTGATACTTGCAAGAAATCCTAGCAATTGAGCCAGGAGTGGTATCAAGGTTCACATCCAAGGAACTCATAACATTATGCCTTTCAGAATTCAGGGGACAGCCGGCCCAGCCAGCAGGGGCATCAATAGAATGGCTAGCGGAGCAAGGGGCCAAAGCAGATTCATCAACAGGCTGAGTAGAGGCCGACAGCGAGTCCCCCCCCCCAAGCCAAAGGAGATCACTCCCAAAACGGAATCAGAATCCACATGAATATGGTCAGCAGGTCCAACCGAGTCCATGGGAACCTCATCCCCTTTTTCTAGAGCGAGGTCAGGATCAACAGACTCACCATGAAAATTCGGGATCAGCTCACTCTCAGATACAACATCTTTTGATTTCAATTCCACAATAGATACATGGCAATTGACATCATGGGGATCACTGGGTAGCTTCTCAAGAGAGGACCAGGGAATCGATGACATGTCAGAGCCATCAGCATCTCGAGCCATCTTACTCGCAGGAGCCACAGACATAGCCTTTGATGATTTAGCCAACTGCACATTCAGGTCCTGGGCTTTATGTTCAACAATAGGGGCCTGTAGTGATTGAGCCTCTTGGGTGTCCTTCACTACACCATTGCTCTGTTTAGCAACCATCTTCCTGTGCTGCGCCTTCCATTGATAACCCACCTCAACCTCTATCTCAGCACCTTCAAATCTTAATATGATTTTTGATGGAAGCGGATCATCCCTCCCCACTTCAACACAAATCCGGGCAAAATGAACGCAGTTCATATAGGCTGTACTTGAGTCCAAACAAATGGGCTTACCAATTCCACTGGTAATCCAGCTTAGACCCAAAGGGGTCCAAAATTCGATCAGTATATTGGTGAGAGTGATCCAAACCGGGAAACGCTTGTCGGATTCCATCGAGAGATCCATGCTTGGTAGCCATTGAGAACAAAACAAAGCTTTTCGTCCAAAATCCCTGGGACCCCTGGCTAAGCACTCATTCATCTTTTCAAGAGACTTAAATCTAAAGAAAAAGAACCCCTTATCATTTTTAGCAACATGACATAAATCGAACCTAGCCCAAATCTTTTGAGCAATAGATTCCACCACTTTTAAGGGAAGAGATTTGTCATGGAAGAAACCCATCAACATAACCCCCATAACATCTGGCGCTATTGGAATACTTCAACAGGAGGAGATGAAATGCTGACAGCATCTCCCTCAAAGGAAGGAGGGGGGAAATACCTCAGAGGCATCAATAGGTGTTCTACATTGTTCAACACAGCACCGGCCTAAGAGGAGGGGGGATTCGTGGATAAAGCAATCTGGGGGAGCGGGGTAGAGGGCCCAACACAAGGAACGGGGGTCTTCGACAAATTACATGGGTGGGAGCACGAGTTCTTAGTCGACCCAGAATCAATTTCTGCGAACCCTGGCATAGATCCAGAAAACTCAAGAAGCATCGTCTCCTTACTCCGAACGTGAACCCCATCACCCAGCATGGACGAAGCACATTCCAATTTCAAGGATGCCAAGAAAATAGCATCGGGGCCTGGGGAGGAAGATTGGGGGATTCTTTGTAAAGGAGGGTAGGGGAGAGTGGCAGGGGTGGTGGAGGAACTCGATGGCAAGGCCGAGTGCAAAGAGACAGGGGACGAAGGGGAGCCATGGGGTCGGGAAGGGCACACCGCCATCCTCGAAAAGCAAGCCATGCCGGCGCTAGCGCCTTCAGAGGGGCGCCTGACAGCGCCTAACCCTCCGCGGAGGGAACGTAGGAAGATTTAAAATTCAGAGTTTAGAGAGAGGCCAGAGCATCTCTCTCTAAAACACAGGAACCGATCCAGCTCTTAGCTCTACTGGGCACACC
>JAODPA010066368.1:0-10934 GCA_025585075.1 Nepenthes mirabilis | reverse complement strand
AAACAAATTATATATTGTACCCAATTTATCTATACTGAGATTTTTTTCACTTCTTTCTCATATCATTTTTATATTATAATGCGTCATGGACCTAAATTTTGAATAAATTTAGAACAAATTATTTGTCTGAATTTGACTCCGTTCATTGACTCTAGATTCTGTACACTATAACTACGATCAAAAGGTCAAGTGACAGCAAGAGGATATTCTATCAAAAATACTCCAACATTCAAATCAATAAACTACCTTCGAAATATGAATGTGAATACAATGAGGTGTAATATGAATGCTAAGAGTGTTTGTTTTGTGGGGGGTGCTCTCGTTGAAAGACTTGGGTTACTCGTGAGGAGCAAAATTTCTAAGTACTATGTTCACTTGCAATGTAGTAGTAAAAAAAGAGAGAGAAAGAGCGCTAAAATGTTGAAAGCGTGAGAGCTTTGCAAAAAAAAAAAGCGTTTTGCAGGCAAGTAAAAACGTGCCTTGAAGTGTGAATTCCATGGCCTTTTATAATCGTTGCGTTTGGCTGCCTTCCTTATATAGAGAGGTTTGATACTCGCGTCCTATTAGGATCGTTGTTTTTTCTAGCGTGCTGCCTTTATGGCTATAACAGTCGTTAGAATGATTGCTTTCCTTATGTGTTTAGCAACCGTTAGGATTTCTAATAGATAGGGAGAGGATTCTAGTACCTTCCTTTAGGGATGCACATTATTTTGAGAGCAACCGTTATAATGGAGGTTGTTTTTTGTGGAGAACGTGAAATTAGAGAAAAGACCGTTGCTGCACGAGGATAGACGCATGGGCCAATCTAGGCTTAGGCCGCGTGAGGCCTGATTTTCAGCCGGTTAACTGGTCATACTTTCGGTTAATGAAAGTACTGACCATCTCGCATGCATCTGGTCAACGGATGCATTGATCATCATGGGCCCAAGTGGGTTGTCCTGCTCTTAAGCTTTGATTGGCTCGTTAGTTTTTTGTTCGGTCAATGGCTGGCATTGACCGTCTAAGGGTAAATGGCCATTGTGGATTTAGGTCATTTCTTTTTTTTCAGCCAACTTATTACTGGCGTACCAATTACTAGCCTCCATACTAATGGTTTGAAACTCTGGCCTCCAAGATGTTTAAGATGAGACGTAAACAGTAGGGTTACTTACCTCAGGTGACCTGGTGGGGGAGCTGGCAACGACTCTTAATCTGTCGTTCGAACTACTTGTAGTTGTTGTCTATAAAGTTAAGATTTGGAGAACTGGCTGAAGAGAAGCGTTCACTGGATTCGTTGACCGTCTTGGCCAAAATTTGAAGAACTGATGAAGGAAGCGTTGACCGGATTCGTTGACTGTCTATGCCAAAATCTGGAAAACTGGTGAAGGAAGATTCGACCGAATTCGTTGACCATCTATGTCAAAATCTGGAGAATTGACAAAGAAAGCGTTGACCGGATTCATTGACCGCCTAGACAAAATCTGGAGAATTGTTAAAGGATGCGTTGACCGGATTTAATGACCTTCTAGGCCAAAATCCGAAGAACTGCTGAAGGAGGCGTTGATTGGATTTATTGACTGTTTAGGCCAAAATCTAGAGAATTGGCGACGCGCCATCATGTCTCCGGACCGTCAGTCGAAAAGTTTGCCACGTGTTTGCATACAGTGAATTTGTGATCCAGGTAATTAATGTGCCAGTGGATCTAATTCAATTGTATCCTCTTCAAAAGCGGCACGTGTCAACAGTGATGGGCTTACCTTTCCGAGATGGTTCTTCTTCTTCAGCGTTCACATGCCTTTAAGTACTCCAATCATTTTGCTTTCAAATTTTTCGTACTTTCTTCCTGAAATTTTCTAAGTGTTTCACTTCCTTCTTTCTTCCATTTCCATGACACCTTCTATAACCCAGATTACTTCAATGATCAAAGTCATTAAAATGAGGGAGTTGTACGTTGAGTACAACATTCCTAAGGCAATCATCTTCAGGATGCCTGGTGAGGAAGACAGGGTGTGCTCCCCTCCTTAGGGCTGCATCACTATATACGAGGCTTACTTAAGGAGTGGGCTACATCTCCTGGTTCCTGCCAAGATGTTGGACATCTTTACTGCTCTTTAGATCCCCATCGCACAGTTCCATACCAACGCTGTGCGATACTTCTGCACGCTCTACATTTTTCTCCGCCACCATTTGAAGCTGCTAATAGTGGAGGCAGTTAAGGTGATATTTCAGTTTTTCTAGGGTAGAGAGTGGGTTTCCCTGTCCTCACGGGGGCTCCAGATTAACAACGCGATCTGTGACTCTTTAATGAACTGGAAGAACATGTTCTTTTATGTTCATATTGATGAGTCATGGCCGCTGACCAGGCATTGGGGTAGGGTGCCCGATACTTACACTGGGATGCCCATGACCACGGAGACCAAATCTATGAGGCCGTTTCTAAAACTGGTGGAGGACCACCTCTCCGAGTTCCGGAGAGACCACTTAGTTTCCCGGCAGGAAGCCAAGAGGGCACGATAGGGGCCACCTTCTTCGGTCCAGAAGATGAAGGTTTCTTCCTAAAAGACGAAGGCTGGGGCCCTTACGATTAAGTTTGCCGGCGTACCTTCTATCGAAGAAGCTCCCAGTAGTCCAAGGCAGAAGAAGTCGGCAACGGTGATACCTTCTTCTTCTTCCTCCACAGAGTCAGATTCTGTGTTGGCTGGCCAGTTCACTGGAGTCGGGGACAGGTCCGGTGTTGGCGGTGTTGAGACTGCTATGGAGGAGTACAGGGCTAGGCTGCGCTTTGCTTTGTGTAGCGCCGTTCTTGCTCTACCGCAGCCGTAGCTCTTGGCGGCGCAATTAGAGCCACCTGTTGAGCTCCCAGTTGTGCGGGCTGCTAAATTATCTAAGGAGCTAGTTGCTAGTGAGCTCCAAGAGGTGTCTAAGGTGCCAACCACCGGAGAGCCCCTAGAGGCGGTTGGCATCAGCATTAAGTAAACAGAGGATCCTATGGCCGAAAAGCCTGCTAAGGTGGTTGGCCCTCCTATGGAGTTGTTGGATGAGTCTGCGGTGGAGGCTTCTGCGGAGCCTGTGCAGGAGATTACCGTTTCTAGTCCTCCACCGCCAAGGCTAAGGTCTAGAGTAGGCTAGTGCGGTCAAATTACAGAGTCTGGCAGGTAAACCTTCGAAACCTTCATTCCTTTTTCTTCCTCCATTGCTGTTATTTAGCACTCTTGGCTTTTGTAGGAGAAGAGAATAATTGGCGCAGTCAACAAGGAACTGTGCCAAAGGGACCTGGTGATCTCAGATTGCGACAGAGAGATTGCTTGGTTTGAGGAGGAGATGGAGCTGCTTAGGGCAGAGCACCAGGAGAACACAGCTGTTTTTCAATTTGTGTTATCAAGGCTGGAAGAGGAGAACGTTAAACTAAGAGAGGAAGCTGACCGGACAGTGAGGCACACTGACAAACTCTCAGGACAGATTACATCGCTGGAGAACGAGTTGTCTACTCGAATTCATCCCCATGAGGTCCACAATATGCTGTGGGCGCGAGTGTGAGAATGTGTCAACCTTAGTCAACGCATTGCACGAAAGGTTGACCCTAGCTTCCCAGTTGATGCCCTTGACCTTGCAAACCGTTCTGTCAGCCGTCACAAGAATCTTATGGGGCAGTCCTGGAGTAGTCAGGGGCAACTGCCGCCTCCTCCTGGGGGCTCCATCCCACCATAGACTTTTTATACTTTTTATTTTTTTATAGTTGTAAATGTATAGTGATAATCAATAAAATGGTCGTTTTGCTGATGTTCTGCGTCTTTGCCTTCGTTATCGTGTTTTGATAACTCATCTTTGTGTTGGCCGGCTGACTTGGTGTATTGTACAAAAGTTAGCTGTCCGCCTCGCTTGAGATATTTGTGATACTCTCTGATGGACTTATGTCCTGGAGAAGGTACCAAGGTGAATCCTGATGTCGTGCTAAGTCTGTTCTACACTCATGCGTGAGTTAAGGCTTGGTAGCATTGTCGATGTGTGAATTTGGGCGGCCAACTTTTGGACAGAGTACTTTGTTCATGTCGACCGTTGTTAACTGATCATACTATCTTCTTGTAAAGAAGGTTGTCACGTGTGCTATCCCCTAAGATTTTGACCTCAAACGGGCTACTTAGATGATTAGGGTTTAATTCGACCGCCAATATGCCATCTGAATGACCACGGTTTAATTCAATCGCTTATGACCCACCTAAATGACCAGAGTTTAATTGGACCACTCATGAGCCGCCTAAATGACTAGGGTTTAATTACGAACCGGTGAGAACCCGACTGACTTAGCGGGAGTTTAGGTCATTTGTATAACCCTATAAATTCATAGACATGCACATGGAACATGAAAAGAAAAGAAAGAGCAACATGGCACAAATGAAAAAGCGTTCTTATTTCATTAATATTAACATGTATAATACAAGTATATACGTGCAACATGGATGACCTACCTGTGCCTTTACTGGAAGTAGTACTTGAGGTAGATCGTGTTCCACGTTTGTCGGACCAATATGTTATTTTGGGTTTAAAATTTGCATACTCCGTTCTGTAGAACGACTGAGACTAGAAAAGGACCTTCTTAATTTTGGGAAAGCTTATTCCGATTTGTGGTCTTTCCCATAGCCTCGATACTTCGCAAGGCTAAGTTTTTAACTTCGAATTGTCGCGCTTTTACCTTATTGTTATAATAGCGGCCAACTCGTTGGTGGTAAGCCGTTATGTACATTCTGGTAGTATCGTGGGCTTCTCCAACAAATTTAAGTGTTCCCAAATTTTCTGAGAGTTACCTTATGGGTTGAAATACTCGACCCTGAGATTTGAAAGCTCGATCTCAACCGAAATTACCACTTCAATTCCATAATAGAGATTCAAGGGCGTCACACGTGTTGGTTCATTTGGAGTCGTTCGGAAAGGCCATAGGAAGGAGGGAAACTTGTCGATCCATGAGCCCCCTACATCCTCCAGTTTGGTCTTCAGACTGTGGAGTAGCATTCGATTTGTAACCTCCACCTATTCATTTTCTTGCGGATGCGCTACCGAAATATGGACCAATCTGATGTCTAAATTGGTACAATACTTGGTGAAACATTTTTCTAAAAATTGGGTTTCATTGTCGGCCATGATGATCTCAAAAATGTCGAATTTGCTGACTATACTCTAGCAGACGAATTCTAGGGTGTTATGTTTAGTGATCTTGGCAAGTGGGGCGACTTCAACCCACTTAACGAAATAGTCGATACCCACGATGATAAACTTTCTTTGCCCCGTCGCGATTGAACATGGACCAAGGATATTGAGCTCCCATTGTGCGAAATGCCAAGAAGCTTAAAGAGATCTCAACTTTGCGTGGGGCTGATGGTGAAGACTGTCGTGGAGTTGGCAATTCTTACACTTCTTTACGAACTCAAGAGCATCCTTCTTCATTGCCGATCAGTAATATTCCTAACGCATGATCTTGAAAGCTAGGTTTTTACCGTCGATGTGCGATCCGCATATCCCAAGGTGAATTTCACTAAAGGCGTAGTCAACGTCCTTGGAAGTAAGGCACCAGAGGTACGGAGTTGAGTAACAACGGTGGTGTAGCTGTCCACCGACCACGGTGTACCAGCCGGCCGTCTTCTTGATTCGCTTGACTTCGTCTGCATTATCTAGTAGTGTTCCGCTCGTCAGGTATTTCTGTTGAGGCATCATCCAACTTTCCATGTCAAAGATTTGCATTACTTTCGGTTCCTCAATGCTTAGAGTGTTTAAGATTTTTCGCATGTCCCTTGAGTCCTACTCTGAGTTTTCAGCTGCCACTACTCTGGCAAGTTGGTCGACCTTTGAGTTTTTAGTCCTTGGGACGTGGACTAGGTTCAGTTATTTAAATCTCCAGATGGCATCCTTCGCCTTAGCCAAGTATTTGGCCAAGTAAGGGTTATACGCCTCAAAGCTCTCATTAATCTTGTTTATGACCAATTCTGAGTGCTGAAGATGGTCAGTTGTCTAATTAAGCTCTCTTTGGCTAGTCTTAACCCAACTAATAGGGTTTTATATTCAGTAATGTTGTTGGTGGCTAAAAAGTTAAGTCTAAGGGAGTAATTTACCTCAAATCTGTCTAGGGTCTTTAGGACCACTTTGGCGCCGCAGCTTGAGTCTGTAGACGATCCATTTACATTGAGAACCCATTCTGACTCTTCCCCATACTTTCTGCATTCTCGGTGTGCTATTTCTCAGAAATTGGTATCGTGGTTTCGACAATAAAGTCGGTCAGAGCTTACCATTTGATGGCTGGTCTAGGCTGAAATTCGATGTCGAACTTTTCCAACTTGATAGTCCACTTAACTAACCATCCAGAAACGTCAGGTTTCTAAAAAATGCTCTTTAGCAGCTGGTTGGTCAGAACGATCAAGCGATGAGCCTGGAAATAGGGCCTTAGCTTACAGACGGAGAAGACAAGCGCCAAAGTTAACTTTTCTGTGCGTAGATAATGCACCTCTGCACCGGTCATCGTCTTCCTCACACAGTAGATCGGCCATTGAGAGCCGGAGTCTTGGCATATGAGGACAAAACTAAAAGCCACCTCTGATACTACCAAGTGGAGGTACAGCTCTTCTCCGTCCTTGGGAGACGTTAGTAACGGTGGACTGATCAGGTACTACTTCAATTCGTCGAAGACTGCTTGGCATTTTGCAGTCCACTAGAATCCATTCGCTTTTGTCCCCCTTAGAGTTTTGAAGAAAGGCTAATACTTGTCCTCCGACTTTGCCAAGAAGCGGGACGAGATTGCCAATCATCCGATTAGCCTCTGGATATCTTTGACATTCCATAACGGAGTCATATCCGTAAGGGCCTTAATCTTATTTGGGTTTGCCTCGCCCCCTCGTTGAGAGACGATGAAACCCAAGAACTTTTCCGAGGATACTCCGAAGATACACTTCGAAGGGTTCAACTTCATGTGGTGCACACGGAGTACCTCAAAGGATTCAACCAGATTACGAATATGGTCACTGGTCGTCCTACTCTTGAAGAGTATATTGTCGACGTACACCTCCATATTGTGGCCGATCTGATTTTCAAACATCTTGTTCACGAACCTCTGATAAGTGACACATGTGTTTTTTTTAGACCAAAAGGTATGACCTTATAACAGTAGGCGTCTTGGTCTATCATGAATAAATTATACTCTTCATCCTCTGGACTCATTCGGATCTGATTGTAACCTGAGTACGCATCCATGAAGCTCAATAACTCGTGTCCAGATATCGAGTCCATCAACAGGTTGATTCGGGGTAAAGGGAAGTGTCTTTTGGGCAAGTTTTGTTAACGTTGGTAAAGTCGATGCATATTCGTCATTTTCCATTACTTTTCTTTACCAAGATGACATTGGAGTGCCAATCCGGGTACTAGACCTCTATGATGAAGTTGACATCCAGCAGCTTCTTCACCATTTTCCGGATGGCGATGAGTTTCTCCATCGAGTGGTTTCTCTACTTCTTCCTAATTGGCTTGCAATTGGGATCGAGGACCAACTTGTGGACCATTATTTTGGTAGAAATCCTAGGCACGTCAGTGGGAGTCCACGCGAAGACGTCAATGTTCTATTATAAGAAGTTATTAGATCGTCACGCAGTGTCCCGGTGAGCGAGTCCCCTATCTGTACGCAAGTCTACGGGTCCTCCGAATTTAGTAGGATTAGATCGGTTACCTCACCAGTCTGTGCTTGTTATAAAGTGACTTCATCTCGATGGTCAAGCTCTCCTACTGCCCTTGTGTTGCCACTTGGAGTAATTTGGGACATGTAACATGTCCTTCCTGTGATTTGGTCACCAAATATTTCAACAATACTGCATGCTGTTATGACTTTCATCTTGAGATACAGTATTGAAGTGATGGCTCCGAATGCTGTTAGGTATGGGCTGCCTAGTATAGCGTTATACACGAAAGACAGGTTGACGACCAAGAATGTGAGTGTACGACTCGCCGTTCTTGGATATGTACCTAGGGTGATCTCCAATTTGATCATTCATTGAACGGCTACTAGCTCATTTTCAAGGCCATAGAGTGGGTCTTTGACAGGTTTTAATTGACTTTTTTCAAACCAAGCTTAAAAATGTATCAAAATAAAGCAAATCTTAAAAACTTCTGTTATCAATAAAGACTCGTTTCAATTAGTAATCAACACTATCGTTCGAAATGAATGCGGATACAAGAAGGGATTTGCATGGGGGGAGATTACATGTTCTATTTCATTATTACTAAAGCTAATAACGTTGTCCCCTGTGTGCTACTTCTACCGTCCAATTTGCTACTCCTTCCTATTTGCTGGAATCTTGGTAGGTTGGATTGTGATCATATTGATGATTCCAATCGTGACTCGGTTCCGTGGTTCGGAACGATTTGGTCCTTCCCCACCCAATGTGCCAGAACTCTGTCCAAGGTTTCTAACGAACCTGGAGAGATGGCCCCTCCGAATGAGCTCCTCGATTTCCTTCTGAAAAGTCTTGCAGTCCTCCGTGGAGTATTTGAAAGATCGATAAAAATCATAATATTTAGCTGGATTTCCACCCTCCACTTTGTTAAGTGGTTTGGACCACTTATGAAACTTCTCCCCACAGATCTATATCAGGACGTTGGAGCGTATATTGGTCAAGGGTGTCAGGTTGATCGGCCCATAATCCCGTTGCTTCGGTGCTCCGATCCTGTATTGCTTCCTATGGGAGTAGTCGCCTTCGTTGTGCTTTCTCTTTCCCTCGGCCAGGAAAGAGCGAGGTTATACGGTCCTCTTGAGACGTTTAGCCTCATTGGCCTCTTCAACCGCTACATAGGCTCTGGTGATAGATTCTACTTCTGGAAAGGTCTGTTGGTTCTTATGCGCCAAATGCCTGAAGAAGTCTCCATATGTTAAGGCAAAGATAAAATTGCTAAATTTCATCTCTTCCGTGAGCTTGAGAATCCGTTTGGCCTTCGCCACGAAGTAATCCAAGAATTTTCTCGGATTCTCTCCCTACTTTTGATTGATGTGGGAGAGATGTCATGACTGCTTCTCTTTCCGGCGGCTGAAAGCGTATTGTGCTAAGAAGAGATTGGTGAGCTCTCGAAAGCTCTGGATCGAATTCGACTGGAGATGACGGAACTAGATGCATCCTGGTGTTCACTATTTTGATGGGTGAAATTTATTGTGAAATTGAACGGAAAAGTTGTTGTGAAAAGTGGTAGGCTTTTTATAATGTTTCCATTGATGGCGCCAATGATGCATACTGAACCCAAATTTTGAATAGATTCAGGTCAAATTATTCGTCTAAGTTTGGCTCCGTTCACTGAGTCTAGATTCTGCGCACTACAATTACGAACAAAGGGTCAACTGACGGCGAAACGATATTCCACCGAAAATATTCCGACGCTTAAATCAGTAAACTACATTCGAAGTAGGAAGGTGAATGTAATAAGGTGCAATATGAATGCTAAATGTGTTTGTTTTGTCGGGGGTGCTTTCGTTGAGTGGTTTGGGTTACTCGTGAAAAGCAAAATCTCTAAGTACTGTATTCACTTGGAACGTAGTAGCAAAGAGAGAGAGAGAATGCTAAAACGCTGAAAGCGTGAGAACTTTACAGGAGAAGGCATTTTGCACGCAAGTGAAAACGTGCCTTGAAGTGTGAACTCCATAGCCTTTATAGTCGCTGCGCTGGGCTACCTTCATTGTGCAAAAGGGCTTGATACCCGTGCCCTATTGAAACTGTTACTTTTTTGGCGTGCTACCTTTATGACTGTAATGGTTGTTAGATTAATTGCTTTTCTTTTACGTACAGTAACCGCTACGGTTTCCAACAGACAGAAAAGGATTTTAGCGCCTTCCTTTAGGGTTGCGCATTGATTTTGGAAGCAATCGTTATAATGGAGGTTGCCTTTTGTAGAGAGCTTGAAATTAAAGGAGAAAACCGTTACTACATGAGGAGGAACACGTAGGCCAATCTGGGCTTGCGCCGCGTGAGGCCTAGTCTTCCACCAGTCAACTGGTTATATTTCCGGTCAATTGAAGTATTGACCGTCTCGCATGTATTCGACCAACGGATGCGTTGACCGTCTTTGGTGAAAGTGGACCGTCCTACTCTTAGACTTTTATTAGCTCATCAGCCTTTCGTCTAGTCAACGGTTGGCGTTAACCGCCCATGCGAAAATGGACCGTTGTGAATTTGAACCGTTTCTCCTTCTTGGGCCAACCTATTATTAGCGTACCCCTCACATTACTTCTCCATTATTAAACTTCTAAAATTCATTCTTTTCACTCCTTTTTCGTTGAAGGTTTGTTTGGTCACTTTCCCAATCTTTCTATTTTGAAGTGAATACAAGAAGCTTTTTTTTTTTCTTTTCTAATTTATTATATTACTTCCACCAAATCCCTTTACATATGTTTTGATGAAGTTTGTACGTTAAATTCTATTACCATGACGATGACGTAGGAGTTATACCATGATAAAAAGCTTTACCCCTCCATTTATATATTGAATTTGAAGCCGAGACAAAGTTGATTAAGTCGTTGATTGAATAATATGGATTGTAGTTACCTCGGTGACGAAGTGTGGAGTGGGTAGTCGTCACTCTCCCATTAAATGATTTTGTTGCTCTGCATCCGAAGTCGTCTGCATCAAGTCCAGCGTCCAACACGGCGGCCAAATTTCCGGAGAGCAGCATGTATGCGGACGTTCTTGGATGATGACAGTCTATCGATGTCAATGCACTACAGAAAATCACAGATACAACCATATGCATGTAATGCCATTGATGATAATAGTCCGTAAATGAGTGGCGTGAGATTCGGCTTCAGGCAAAACCGTACTTGACATGGATGGACCCGTTAATGTGGTGGAAATTTGTTTTAGATATGCGTGAATGCACAAAATTCCACGTAGAAGATGGAAAAGTTATGTTCGCTGATAATTATCTGTCAATCATATAAATTT
>JAODPA010066367.1:0-10934 GCA_025585075.1 Nepenthes mirabilis | reverse complement strand
CGACGAGGGAGAGAAAGAGAGAGAGCGGGGGCGAGCGGCGCCGGTGGAGGCAACGCCGGCATCGGCGGTGGCTGGAGACGGCCGTGCAAGGCCGTGGCCAGCTGGGTGTCGCGGTGGAGCGGCGGTAGCACTCGTGGGAGCCCGGTGAGAGGAAGAGCTCGCGAAGGAGAAAAGGGGAAAATGGAGGCCATCGGGTCCGATTTTGAGCCCGAGCTAGTTGGAGAAAATGTAGAGCGCGTCGAGGCAAGTGTTCTCATGCTCACTATTTGCCCTCTTATGATTTTTATTCGTTCTTCATCGGGTATTATTATCTCGATACCCACCCAAATTGTGAGAAATTGGTAACCCATGCTTTAAGATCAAGGAATCCATAATTTATTGACCGAAACAAACTCTGAATCGATCGGTTTGGTACCACCAAACCCTAACCCACGTCCGGATTCGGGTTCATTGTTTTTTTCCTCAAATTATGTTAATTTGACCTCAAAATATGAATCACCACGTCCCAAATATGTATACATATTGGCCGGGCGTCCGAATTCACAAGAATCGACCCGTTCACGACGTCCGAGACCTCTAAATGCTTCCTGACACTGTTCACCCGAGGTGAACAAATAAATTTACATGCTTTCACCTTTATATTATCTTAAATTGATCTCAAGATATGAATCACCATGTCCTAATGATGTATGTATATCGACCGGACATCCGATTGGACAATAATACCCGTTTGGGGCGTCCGGAAGCATTAAACGATCCCTGTTACTGTTCATATGAAATAAATGGAAAATGTGCATGTTTTACCCTCATTCCATTGTTATGAAAGCTATGACTAATGTGCATTTGAAATTGTAAGATTCAGAAACGAGCTCCGGAGGACCCCAATGTGATTGGCTCATCGATGGTAAGCAACTCCGATCTCTCATGAACCTTGATAATTATATGTATTGTTGAATCGCTTAAAAAGCTTAAGATCCAAAGAAAAGTAAGAATCGAGCAAGTAATCGGAGGGAAGTCCACAATGTGCTATGTGAATGATGGAACCTCCCAAATGGCGGGAGATATGGTAAATTGGATATGGTGGACTTTCCCTCAAATGAATATGAAAATAGAATCATGAAACTAGGACCATGGACTTTTAGATAGATAGTATTCTCTGGCTTGACACGTCCATCTCGGTGGGAACCCGAGGAATACTTTGACCACGTATTCTGGTCGCTTATGTGAGCGGGTTATGTCCGTGTCACGCCTTAGGATACTATTGTGAAAGAACGAGAACTGCCCTGGTACCCCGGGGGAATGAGGCGATATACGGCACGATGTGCACGACCCCCCGGATGGGTCGTAAAAGATAATCCCTCACGGCCTTAGATCATGTGGAGTATCATGATCCTTTTCTCGTTCTCTCGCATCGTTGTTAGTACGACCTACTGGCCCTGGTCCGCAAAGACTAAAGTAAATTGATAAATACACTAAAATATGTTCAAATTGCAATTAAATGTTCTAAGACATGATAAATGGCAAATTGATACTTCTAAATGTTCCTTTCCTCTGAAGTCTCATTGTATTTCAAATGCTTGTAGCACCCTTTCATTATCATGTTCATACTTCTTCATGGTTGATAGTGACGTATGATTATACTTGTTGAGCTGTATGCTCACTCTTGCTGTTTTCTCCTCCCAGGTGAGAGTATTAAGTTGGCACCTGATTAGTTAGAGCAAGGAGAAGCATTGTGAAGGGATTGGCTGGACATCGAGTGCGCGAAGGATTTGGACTCAGTGTTGTATCGGATTGTAGACGGCCGCTCAGAGTTGAGCGTGGCTCATTGTTGTTGTTTTATGGATTTGTTATGCTTTCACAGTTTATGATGATAGTATGCTTCCGCGTCTGTATTGATATTATAAATTTTGTTTCATGCTAGATGACATCTCTCTAGATCCAGTATAGTAGTTAGAGGTACTGTATTGGAGCCATGGATGATATGGTAGTGTGTGATCCTGTGTGGTGTGTTGTAGGCTTGATGTTAAGTCTTTTGATAGATGTGTGCTTGTGCAGAACCTATTTGAACAAGTTGTATTTCAATTTTTCGTCCAATTACAGAGAAAACTTTGCCCAATTTTCTGTAGAAATGTATAGATCTAATTATGGGCATTAATGATGTGTTATTGACGGAGGGTTATTTAAGGAAAATAACTCGGTCCGTCACAGTAGCCAAACGAGAATAGAAATGTGTATACTTCTACAGAATCTAAGGCACGGACCCATATAATATAACACCCCATGGTGAGCGGTATACTTTTAAACCAGTATACAGGACCAAATAATAGAAATGCTACCAAAAAAACCCCACGACCGAGGGGCAGTCTTCCGTGTGATACCATAGAAATAAGTATTTTATCTGATATGAGAAAATTATAAAAAAGAAGAATAAGTATAAGAGCTTCCACTAAGAAATTTTAAGAAGTAAGAAAATTGAACTAAAGATTTCTTTCAGTGGGTAGAAGGATTATGGGACTGCATATTATTAGAGAAACATCTGATAAAATTAAGATAATCCATAAAAAGTTAAAAGTAGCTCAAAGCAAGCAAAAAAGCTTTGCAGATCGAAGAGGAGTGGAGTTGAACTTTGTGATTGGAGACTATATTTTCCTAAAAGTATCACCCTCCAAGGGAATAACCAGATTTGGGGTAAATAAAAATCAAAATCGAGGCTCATTGGCCACTTCAAAATTTTGGAGAAAGTTAGTGAAGTAGCCTAAAGGTTGGTGTTTGTGACAAACCATATTCTAATCGGGTTCCAGCAAAGTCTTGCCTGTATAATGTCTGTCAAACTAAATTCAAACCTGTACTATTTACCTGTACAAATGTATACATATCACACTAACAGATACACAGGATCCAAATATGCCACAACACATTTGTGACCCCAATGTCATATTTTTGAATACAACGTCGATCCATGGAGATGTCGTTATATATCTAAATCAAACCATAATAACCAATGAAAGCATATATAATCATCAATACACAGCGAAAATTAAAGTCATTTTTAAAAAATCAATATAAATAATATACATTGTTATATATCCATAAAAAATGTACACAAATCCTCCATCCATGAGTACAAAACCACAAAAATTGAGTTTACAAAATTATCTTCTAAATTCACAGCCTAGCCAACTGCAAATCTCTACTCTACGTCATCGGGTATAAGTTCGTACTCTTCTGGTGGTAAAAAAATAGTACAGAGTGAGCCGAATACTCAGTAAGATACAAGTATAATCAAAGACAATAAGTAAAATACTCAAAATAAATCAAGGGGATGGAGTATGAGTATAACATAGATGTATAAACATGAGACATGATTAATGCATCTTTGGAACACATTTATCTTTCACATTTTATTTTTAATTCATTTAAACTCTAAAACATGTAGAAATTCATTCATATTTAGGAATCAGGGTTAGTAGGCCATATTAGCTAGCAGAGTAGCCGAATGAGGAACGAAATGTATGTATTTCTACACAATCTAAGGCACAGACCCATACAATTTAACATCCCGTGATGAGTGGTATACTTTTAAACTAGTATACAGGGCCAAATAATAGAAATGCCGCCAAAAGTACCCCCACGGCCGAGGGACAGTCGTTGAGTTTCCACTATAATATCCTAATGCGTGCCAAGGAATATCACCCGCTACAATACACGGTTAGGGTAATCCTTGAGTTTTCATTGTAATATCTATGGCATGCCATAGAATATTACCCGCTGAAATAATTTCATTATTTCATTTTTTTATTTTTTCTTTTAAACTTGATAACTTTATATGGAAGCTTTTTTTCTTGTTCAAAATACTTCTTTTTGTAATTTTTTCTACTCTGAGGAAAAATTCTTATTATTCTTGAAGCATACAAAGCTTCCATACCATACTTATCATTATACAAACTTTCCATAATATCAAAATATATACCGAAACATATAATATTTGGTAATAAAGTGTAAATCATAACAAAAACCAATGCAATGTTTGTTTTAATGGTTTGAATCCTTAAAATACAAATTTAACATGTAATATATTCGACTAATTCAGTTATTGGTACAGTAAATGTGACGGACCGACCATATTCCACCACATACGGCCACCGTCAAACCTAACCTTTACACATATACAGTATAACCCTAACTTGGTGGATATAAAATTTTTTCTTTTCTTTTATATATATACCATTCATTTCGTACGCAAGATCATTTAAGGCCGAACCCCTTGAGTTGGCCATCACAAGGTTAAGTCTCACACCCGGCCGGCTAATACTCAGGTTGGTCGAATACCTTGACATGACATGAGATGTTACTAGAAATATCATTTCATTATATTATAATTACGGAAACATGCTAACATCCATACATTCCTTTACAGCGGAACTGTTTTACAATTTCTTTTCAAAACATCAAAGGAAAAGTACATCAATTCTCCACTAATTAGCGTCGGCCAGCTGGTGTCTAGTTACTTCATACAACTCTACTCAATTTCGTCCTCCATAAGCTTCTCATTATCTGAAAAATGGCAAGAGTAAGCTACAAAACCCAGCAAGGTATCCCCATACAAAAAACATTAACATACATATAATTGAATCAAGTAGAGGTCCATAACATAAACTTAGCATGTGAAAAGTATCATATCCATTCTTCTTAAGTTCAAAAATCTTGGTTCTTCTTGTTATCCTTTCTTCAGAAAATTTTATAGAAAGCCGAACAAAATACTTATCATCTTTGGGGACCGGACGGGAGCAGACAACATCGAGGAAGGGTTGTGTGCTACCCCACAACCTAGAGCCGTACCCTCTCATTATGCTCCGCGAGGCGAGAGGTAATGCCTTTAACCCGACATACGGGGCCGTAGTCTGAATGCCTTGTGCCACCAAAAGTCTCCCCCCGTGGCCTAGGAGGCAGTCATCGAGTGCCACTCCAATATCCTTCATCCATCTTTAATAGCAAGTTTAATGGAAACTCAGTTATTAGTTCATATCTTTTAATGGCCATTCATCATAGTTCAAAAGTCGAAAGTCATAGAGTTCCACTTGCTGTCCGGATTACATATATTTTTCCTTATTCTTATAGCTTTTATTCTTAACTTCAAACAATTGAAGTCTATAAAGTCTTTCCTTTAATATACTAAAACCGAAGGTCTTTTGTCAAAATATCAGAGGTCTTACTCATCAAAGTCGGAGGTCTTTACTCAAAGCCGAAGTTCTTTTTATCAAAAATCGGAGTTCTTTTTAACAAAAGTCGGAGGTATTTTCAACAAAAGCCGAAGTTCTTTTTCTTAAATATGCAATTATTGAAGTTCATGCAGATTGACAATTAATCCATACTTCGTGCATAAAGAACTAAAACATCATGAATAATAGGGCTTCTTTTAATTATGCGGTTAAAGATTCTTCCTTAAATCAAACGATTAAAGATTCTCCCTTAAATCAAACGATTAGAATAAATATCATACATACCGTAACATGAGTTCATAAAAAATCAGACGTACTTGCGTCGCAAACATGCATATACTTGCATTAAAATTATGATCATAAAAAGTGAGTTCTCTTGCATAAATTCATGAACTTAAACAGGGTATACTTGCGTTACAACATGATCTCAAAAAGGGTGAGTACACTTGCCTGAATTCCTTTACTTTGCCTTGAAATTCTGGTTTTTCCTTCACTAGACAATTCTATCGAGAGCCTCTTCCTAACTCCTTTCCTTAAGCTTTCGCTTCCTATTTGTAGGACTCTGGGTCTGACGGTGGTAGGTAGGGCAGGTCAACCACTCGGGAATGGTTCGAAGCAGGTTACCAACTCAAGTATGGTTATTTCTGACTCTACTTTTTATAGGGGGTTTCTTTATTATTTTTGGTCAACTGGTCTTGACCGGATTTAGCTGTTTCTTCCCACACATTCTGGTCAACTGGCATTGACCGGATTTTACTTACCTTTAACAATTTTGGTCAAGGGGTGTTGACCGGATTACTTTCCTATTTCCCTTTCTTTTGGTCAACTAGCGTTGACCGGATAAGACTTTCTTTTACGCTTTCCGGTTAACAGACGTTGACTGGATTACTTCCTTTTCCTCACGCTTTTTGGTCAACACTTATTGACCAGATTACTATCCTCAACTCATCTTCCGGTCAACTGGCGTTGACCGGATAGCCCTTGATTTTCCTCAACTCCTTGATTATATAGACTCAATGTCAAGAATTTTCTATGTTTTAGGATTTGGGCCCTTACAGTAATAGCTTCACGGCCACTTCAGATTGATTTCTTAGCATAATTACTTGCAGACTCAGTTATTAGCTCATGGCCAATTTAACAATCGGTTCAAGGGATGGTTCATACTTATTTTTATTATTAATTTTTATCACTTATAAACTGGTTTAGATAAACCGGTTCAATGGTTCAAAGCTTCTTTCTTGTTGAAAATTTTAGCATTTGGCCGATTCTTCTTAGTTAGTTTGAGGCCTGGTTCGGGGTTGGGTTGAGGCATATTTTTACCGGTTGATACCTTAACATTAGCTAATAATATTTTGATTAATTTGGGTGCCGGTTCAACTGGTTTGGGACTAGAAATTGGGCTGGTTTAGCATCCCGAATTCCAGCATCAGCATGGATGCTATCACCAGATTCTATCACTACTTAGGGGCCCAGTTCAATATTCATTTGAAGGTATTTTTAGACGCCAATTTGCATGTGGATAGTTCGACTATAGTACTTGATAATTTGGCCGGGGTAGCTTCTGATTCCACCGGTTTGGGGCCCATTAAGTCCATTTACTTGGACTGCCAGATTCAGCAGTAAGGATATTGGGCCAGTTTTGGTGTTGTTTTAGGGATCCAGTTCAATATCCATTCCAAAGCATTTTTGGAGGCCGGTTCACGGCAGGGTAGGTTAACCTCAATACATGATACTGTGGCTCGGCCACCTGTCGGTTCAACTGATTTAGGTCGAGTTTAGTCAATCATTTCCAAGCTGCGACTTTCAACTTCAGCACAGAAACAAAGGACCAGTTCTGTCTTTGTGTGTATTATGGCCGATTCGAGACTGGTTTTTGACCAGTTCAAAGAATCCTATTACAGCTAAGAGACTCATGTTTAAGAATATGTTTGGTTCGTGGCCGATTCAAGCTGATTTCTAAGCTGGTTCAGATCAAAGTTTTCACTGCAGATTCTGCATTTGTAATATTTTGATGTAGGCTGCTTCTACTTCTGTTTTGGTGGCCTATTATGTCCGATTTGGAGCTAAATTTTATAGGATGATATTTGAACATCACTGCAAGACACTTAAGTCATCATTGCTGTCAGTTCCACCAGATTGGGGCCCGATTCATAGGCTAAAATTTTGAATATCAGCACAGTTGCTGAGATTGGTCCAGTTGCTGATGTGAGACCCGGTTCAGCCCATCTTCATGAGCTGTTTGGTCACGCCAAAGATAAGACATTAAGCTTGTTGGATACCAAATTTGGTCCAGTTTGGCATCCATTTGGTCACCGGTTCATCCGAAATTCAGAAGATAGTGCAACTACAGATTTGGACTCAATACTTCAGCCGATTATATTCCATGCCAATTTGATGATATGATCAAAGATATTAAGTGATTAAGTATTATAACGATAATAATTAAAGATTTAACAATGAATAACAACAATTGAAGAAGGGATTTTGGTACACTTGTCAAATATTCAATTGAATACTCTTGCTGTCTTTGGTTCCCCTTGTCAGCTTCCCTTCTGATTTCCTTTCTGTTTTTCCTTCTGCTTCTTCTCTTAGTTCCCTTTTCTTTTTCATGGTTTCTCTCCCTTTTTTCCTTCCTTCTCCCCACGTATCTCTTATTCCAAATATAAAGGGAGAGCTTAATCATCAAATTTCCTAAATTCTACTCCCTAAATCAGCTGGTTGTCCTAACTTAGCCTTTCTGATTCATCCCTCAACTTGCTAGTCTGTTACCTTATTAATTTGTCCAATGGAGTATTTCTATTGGTTGCTAAGACAGCTGCTGAGGTGGAAGGGTAATTGGCTGCAGCTTCTGTGTGCAGCTTTGCCTCAGAAGCCTTGGGATATCAGCTATTACAGCAGCCAGGATAAGCAGCTGTGGGCTGCTTTTGTCTTGCTTCAAATTTGGCTGTGTTGCTGTGATGTGGAGCTGCTACTTCAGCAGCCGTGAGCTGCTTTCCTTTTACCTTAATTTACTAAGTGTTGTGGCTGTTGTGTTGAACTCTTTAGAGATCTGAATCGAGACTGAAGAGTTGATTTTAATGTTCTTGCCGATGGAGTCTTAAGGTTTTGAGTCCGAGTACTTGTGCCAAACATCGATGTGTTGAAGGAGGATATAATAAAAAAAGCTCACTAGTAAAAATATACTATCCACCCGGGATTAAATAAAATTTACCATGATTTGAAGAAAATATTTTAGTGGAGAAATATAAAAAGAAAAATATTTGCTTTTGTAGAAAAATAGTAACTCGTCAACAAGTAAAGGCTGAGCGTAAGAAACCATTTGGCTTGTTGCACCCATTACCTACTCCAAGTTGAAAATGGGAAGTTATAACATTGGATTTTGTGATGGATTGCTGAGGACTCCAATGAATTATGATGCAATTTGGGTAATCATTAATCAGCTAAAGAAATCGGGACATTTTCTAGCCATATGGGTGACTTACTCAAGGGATCCGTTTGCCTGAATGTACGTCAACGAAATAGTTAGTCTACATGGGATCCCGGCATCAATTGGTTCATACTGAGATTCAAGATTTGTTTCAAAATTTAGGAAAATTTTACACCTTAAATTGGGGACAAATTTGCAATTTAGCATGGCATATTACCCACAAACAGATAGACAACTGGAGAGAATCATCTAGATTTTAGAGGATATGCTAAGGGCCTCGATATTGAAAATGAAAGGCAATTGGAATGACCATCTTGCAGGCAAGTATTGGAATGACCCCTTTTGAGGCATTATATGGAAAAAAATGTCGCTCCCCGATTCAATGGGAATAGACGGGCGATAGAAGGCTTTTGGGACATGATATTATTAGAGAAACATCCGATAAAATTAAGATAATTCATGAAAAGTTAAAAGTAACTCAAAGTAGACAAAAAGGCTTTGCAAATCGAAGAAGAGTGGTGTTGACATTTGAGGTTGGGGACTATGTTTTCCTAAAAGTATCATCCTCCAAGGGAATAACTAGATTTGGGGTTAAAGGAAAATTGAAACCGAGGTTCGTTGGCCACTTTGAAATTTCGGAGAAAGTTGGTGAAGTAGCCTAAAGGTTGGTATTTGTGACGAACTATATTCTAACCAGGATCCAGCAAGGTCCGGCTTACACAATGTCCGTCAAACTAAATACAAACCTGTACTATTCACCTGTACGAATATATACATATCACACTAACAAATACATAGGATCCAAATATGCCACAATCTAATCATGGCCCCAACGTCATATCTCCGAACACAATCTTGATCCATAAAGATACCACTAGGTACCTAAATCAAACCATAATAACCTATGGAAGTATATATAATCATCAATACACAGTGAAAACTAAATCATCTGTAAACCATCAATATAAACAATATATATCGATACATATCCATCAAAAATGTACAAAAGTCCTCCGTACATGAGTACAAAACCACAAAATCAGTGCCTATAAAATTATCTTCCAAATTCACAGTCTAGTCAATTACAAATCTCTACTCCACCTCATTGGTTATAAACTCATGCTCATCTGAAAGTAAGAAAATAATAAAGAGTGAGCGGAATGCTTAGTAAGGTACAAGTATATTCAAAGACAATAAACAATATACTCAAAATATATCAACGGGATGGAATAGGAAGATAATACAGATGCATAAATATAAAATATGATAAATGTATTTCTGGAATACATTTATCTTTCACATTTTGTTTTTGATTCTTTTAGGTTTTAAAACATGCAGAAATTCATTCGTATTTAGAGACTATGGCTAGTAGGCTTTACCAGCTAACGGAGTAGCCAAACGAGGAAAGGAATGTGTATACTTTCACAAGTTCTAAGGCAATACTCATGCAATTCAAACACCCGATTGCGAGCGGTATACCTTTTGTGAGGTTCCCAAATCAAAAATAGAATGAACATGAGACTAGGCATATTTCTTTACATAATAGATAATTAAATACATGTATCTTGGAATTTTTAGATGTTAAAAACACCACCCAAAGAGATCCCGTTCAAAACATGCTCGAATTCACTCAAAACAACCGCCGCTTGATGCATGCTCAATCCACCGCTCGAGCCGAAATGACAAAAACCCAACCGCCTGAAGCATGCTCAACGCCGGCTCGAGCGAAGCCTCCAGAATCCTCTGGAAAGCTCCACCGCTCGCCTGGCGCTCGAGCGGGGGCTCGAGCGGAAATTCCAGAATCTTCTGGAATTATCCCGCTCGCCAGCCGCCCTCTGGAATTCTCCAGAATCCCCCGCCGCTCGCTGCTCGCCCGATAGGCGCTCGAGCGGCCCCGATGCCTATATATACGCAGCCAGCCAGCGGGCAGGAGGCAAGCGCGGGGGAGAGGAAGAGAGAGAGGAAGAGAAAGAGGAAGAGAGAGAGAGAAAGAAAGAGAATGAACCATGTGAAGAAGAAGGAAGGAAATAAAGGCTCCCGAGGCCGATTCCGAGCTCAAGCTAGTTGGAGAAAATATAAAGCACATCGAGGCAAGTATTCTCATACCCACTATTTGTTGTACTGTGATCATTAATAGAATTATCGTTCCAATATCCATCCAAAAGACGAAAATCACATAGCCATGATTAATGATGAAAGAATATCTTAAATAAAAGTCAAAGAAATAAATCACCACATCCCGACCATGCATACGTAATAGCCGAACAATCGATCTCATGAAGTTCTAT
>JAODPA010066366.1:0-10935 GCA_025585075.1 Nepenthes mirabilis | reverse complement strand
AATTAGTTTAATTAATTTTAATAACTAAGAAAATAAATTTATCAAACGTGGCAGACATGATTGAAAAATCAAATACATCCCTCCATGTTCTGCAGCCATCACTTGATCTGCCAAAGCCATTATTTGCCGGTGATTGATTAGTGTCCCCAGAAGATGAACCCGCAGAATCAATTGAACCCATTCGATTACCATCCACATCTCTCCTGCTGTTAATAAAAGAAAGCTCACCTACATTTCTTCGCCTATTCATCTTCCTTCTTTGGCAAGTAACCGTGAGGTGGGGAGCGAAGAACAATATGCCACTACTTCATGGCTTACCATTGATATTTTTTGACATGTGAAATTTAATATTATGTTGATGAAATGCAATTTTGGTTAATCAAAGATATAAGAATTGACTAACGAACACGTAGTGATGGACATCGAAATGCATACCTTTGAAATGTTGAGTGCGGGAATTACATATTTGGGCATTCACTTATTCGAATGGGATACCTGATCAAGTTCCTACGAAACTCGAGGTAAGGTCCCGATAAGGTAGGTGAGGAGAGGATCAAACGGTAGTAGCCGAGAAATTGAGTCGCGGTCAGAGTGATCAATATAGTGGCAACCCGGCCAAACCATCCGTCAGATCAGTTTGGGACGTCTTTGAAGAAACTAAGGGTAGAAGCGAGGTACAATATCATTAGTTTTAGCAAAGAAGACATATGACATGTAATGGCTCCCCATTCCGATCCTCTGGTTATATCTGTCATCGTTTCAGATGGTATTATCGACAACCAAATAAAACGAGTTTTTATTGATAATAAAAATTCACGTGATTTGCTTTATATGGATGTTTATTTTAAATTAGGATTGAAAAAGAGTCGGCTACAACTGGCCAAACGGCCCCTCTATGGGCTCGACAACTAGCTAGTGTTCGTCCAAGGAGCCATCTTGTTGGAAGTCATATTGGAAACATACCCCAAGATGGTATCCCGCTTATTGACGTTTCTAATAATTGATCTACATTTGGTCTATAATGCCATCCTATGCCGGCCCTACCTGACTGCCTTTGGGACCATAATGTTAATCATACACTTGAAAATAAAGTTTTCTATGGTCTACGGCGTATGAGAGGTGTTGGGCGATCATGTGATCGACTGGATGTATTACCTGTCTCAGGTCACCCAGACCACTCCGGACCGGCAGATGGATGATCTTGATTACAGAGATGAGGCAACTCTCCAGCAAGCCTTAGCCGGCGAACTGACCAACCACATTTCTCTGGATCCCAGAGATCTAGAGAGATGCATGCTGATGGGGGCTCACTGTCGGACCCCTATGAGACTAGCTGGTCTTCTTTTTCCATCAGAACTCTGATATTTTCACATGGACTCTAGCCGATATACCCTAAATTTTGACCAAATCGATGATCCATAAGTTGGGCCTCAATTCAAATAACAAGGCCATCCGGCAGAAATAGAGAAACTATTCTATCAAAAAACCCATCGTCATTCAGGAGGAAGTAAAGAAACTACTCAACGCCGACTTTATCAGGGGGTCTAATACTCGGACTGGCTCTCCAATGTCATCCTTGTCAAGAAAAGTAACGAAAAGTGATGGATGTGTGTTGACTTTACCAATGTGAATAAGGCATGCCCGAAGAATAGCTTCCCACTATTGAGAATCGACCTACTCATCGACAGCACCTCCGGGCACGAGCTACTTAGTTTTATGAACGCATACTCCGATTACAATTAGATCCAAATGAGTCCTAACGATAAGGAGTAAACCTACTTCTTGACGGACCAAGGGACGTATGGATACAAGATTAGACCCTTTGGGTTGAAGAACACAAGTACCATGTACTAGTGGCTCATAAATAATTAGTTCCAAGCCTAAATCGGCCAGAATATGAAGGTGTACATAGACAACAAGTTCGTCAAAAGTAAAACCACCGATAACTATATCCGCAGCCTCAGTAAGGCTTTCAAGGTACTCTGGGTGCATCAAATAAAATTAAACCCAGCCAAATACGTCTTCGGAGTGTCATTGAAAAAATTCTTAGGTTTCATCATTTTTCAGTGTGGGATCAAAGCCAACCTTGATAAAATAAAAGTTATCATGGATATGACCTCGCCACAAAACCTAAAAGATGTCCAGAGGCTGACCGGAAGGCTTGCAACGCTCTCCCACTTCTTGGATAAATTCGAAGACAAATATCTCCCCTTTTTAAGGTCTTGAGAGGGATTAAAACCAATAGTTTTCAGTGGACGGCTGACAGTCAGGCCACCTTCGACGAACCAAGGAGGTACCTGGCCAGTCCCCCTCTCCTAACATCACCAGAAGAAGGCGAGAAGTTGTACATTTACATGACAGTTTCAGAGGCACCATTGAGCTCCATTTTAATCTAATAGGAACTCGACATGTAGCGATCAGTCTACTACATCAACAAAATGTTGACAGCCACCGAAACTCACTATACGCATGCCAAGAAGGTCACACTGGCACTCATCTTATCAGTTAAAAAATTGCAGCACTACTTCCAAGTAGAAAAGATAGTTATCCTGGCTGACCAACTATTAAAGAGAATCTTATAGAAGTTTGATGTATCAGAATGGTTAGTCAAGTGGGCTATCAAATTGGGTAAGTTCGACATAGAGCTCAGGCTTAGGTTAGCTGTAAAAGGGCAAACCTTGGTTGACTTTATTACTGAAACCACGACCACTGTTTCAAACACCGGTCACTCCAGCGATGCTGACCACCGGACTAGACTCTCAATGTGGATAGATCATCGACCTACTCTTGTAGTGGGGCCGGAGTGATCTTATGGACCTCGACGGATTGGAGGTGAGGTACTCTTTAAAACCTAGGTTCCCAACTACCAATAATGTCACTGAATACGAGGCCCATCTTGCAAAGGAATGTTTGGCAAGGCACATAACCGTTTACAACGACTTAGAGCTAATTACCAATCAAATCCGCGGAAGTTTTGAGGTGTCAAGCCCACTACTCACAAAATACCTTACTAAAGCAAGGAATATGGATTAGAAGTTTGACAAGATTGAGATGGTATACATCCCGAGGGCGGACAACTAGAAAGCCAACCAACTTGTAAGGGCAGCTGTGGTTGAAAGACTGAAGCAATAGTTTAGAGACAGCGGGAGGTTCTGACCTCTCTAAGCATAGAAGAGCTCAAAGCACTATCGGTCTTTGACAAAGAAAGGTGGATATCACCCTACTAGAGGTATATTACGGACGGTTCCTTGCCAGAGAACCTGGGCGATGCTAAACACATAAAGAAGATAGCTGACTGGTATACCATCATGGACGGAAGGTTATACCGTTGAGGGTACTCGACTCCATACTCGTGTGTCTCATATCAGAGAAAGCCGATTATACATTAAGCGAGGTGCACCTCGGCAACTGTGGGTCACATGTCGGGGATAAGGACCTTACCTTTAAGATAATGCGCCAAGACTACTATTTTCCAACAATGAAGTAGGACGCTATGAACTTCGTAAAGAAGTGCAAAAATTGCAAGATCAATAATAATATGCTCCATCAGCCTCCCACGAAGCTAAGAACCCATTAGGCCCCCTGGCCATTTGCGCAATAAGGGTTTGATTTACTCAACCCCTTTCCTATCACGTCCAGGTAAATGAAGTTTGTCATAATAGGTATCAACTATTTCACAAAGTAGGCCAAAGCCTCCCCATTAGCCTGAATCACTGAACAAAACGTCATTGAGTTCGTTCAGCAAAATGTTGTTTGTAGATTCGGGGTTTTCAAAATCATCATAACCAATAACGGAAACCAATTCACTAGCAAGCGCTTCATCAAATATTGTGCCAGTTAGAAGACTTTGGGGGCTTCTGTGTGGACGAGTTACCTTTTGTGTTATGCTCATGCCGGATGACACCAAAGAAGCCAACACGTGAGACAACTTTCAGTTTGTGTTACGAGATTGTGGCCGTCATTTCAGTCGAGATCGAACTGCCCAATCTTCAGGTTGAGGGATTCGACCCACTCAGTAACTCCCAATGAGTTAGGGGGCACTTTAACCTGTTTGAAGAGGCACGGGATGTCGCCAAGATACACACGATCACCTACCAGTAGCGGATTGCCTGGTACTATAACAAATGGATAAAATTTTGACAGTTTGATGTAGGGTTCATTCCTTGTTTTAGCCGTCCTTTGGAACAGGGTATACAAACTTTGAGCCCAAAAAAGTAAATTGATCCCAAGGACGTAGAACGCAATCCACCTAAATAAGTATTATCAGTAATGTTTTATTGAATCCAAGTAGGTCCAACATGCATTATCGAGCATGCTTGTAAAAATGTATCACATTTAGTAAAATGATTTATATGCTTATTTATTATAAAATGTCATTTCTTATTTGTCTGTCCATATGAATCATGTGTGACGTTATATAAATTTGAGCAACCTAAGCTACCCTAAGTCGGACGAATTTTTATTCACCCATTGCTAAATCTTGGCCCTGAACCGAGTGGCCCACGTGTGGTCGAATTTAAACCTTGGTCCCACACCAAACAGCCCAAACGTGGTCAAATTTGAACCTCGGTCCCACACCGAGTAGCCTATATGTTGTCAAATTTAAAACTCAATCCCACATCGAGTAGCCCACATGTAGTCAAATTTGAACATCGGCCCCACACTGTGCAGCCCATATGCGATCGAATTTGAACATCGATTCCGTACTGAGTAATCTATGCATGGTTGGATGCCAAAACCTTAGAGGACTTTTCAACATGCATGTGATGAGTCCCCAGCAAGGACGAGCACCGTCAGTCGAAGATGGTTAATGAGTTAGTATCCGATATGGTTGCACGCAGACGACGGCCCTAACTCTTCCAAAAAGCCTAGTTATGGTAGCAACCATACTTAGTCGGCAAGCAACGATACGTAAGTAAAGCCGTACAAAAAACATAAAATCTAGGGCAATGGTTGGTGAAATTCTCTTTTATTCATAAAAAAATTATACTGTATAGGCAGTGTTATATACACATATAAAAAAAAGAAGATGGCGGTCCTAAGACTAGGGGCTGGCCGAAGGGTGTGATGAGGGCCCCTACTCGTCAGTGAAGTCAACCAAGTTGGATCGGTGCCAAGCAGCCCTGTTGCTCTAGTAAAATATGCCGAATGGAAAGGAGGGATCGAAAAGGGAAGTGATCCGCCAACATAGTTGAATGCCATCAAAAAACCGCACATTCATACCCTGGTCCACCTCCTTGAGGCTAAATTGAGTCATTAGCTCGGCTCCAAGTCTGACAATCTCACTTCTGAGAGCAGCAAAATCCTACTAGGCCATCTACAATGCGTTCCTAGATCCCTGTAGCTCCCCCATGACCTTGGAAAGCTAAAACTCAAAACTTGAGATGTGTTCTTGGTACTGCTAGACCTCAGAGGTGGTGGCATCCACCCGGCCCTACATCTCATCCATCGCGCACAAGTCGACCCTTGTCTGGGTCAAATGGTGGACCTCCTCTTCTAGCATCCGGATCTTGGACAACCATTGGTACAAGTATGTGTACACAACATGAATTATATTATCGTTCTACAAACAGAACAAGAGAAAGGGGTTAAACACAGTAGTTCCTGATGGAATAGAAAAGTTCTCAGCAACTTACTTGGATATAAGACAATCTAGCCGCCACAACGGTCAGTGGCACCAAGGATGAAGTAGTCGGAGTGGATGCGCGCTCCGACTGGGGCCAGTTTGACACAGAAGCCTCCTGGAGAGACGACATCGTGGTCGTCACCTCCTCGACACCACCCTCCAACTGAGACTCCCCTTGGAGGCCCACTCTGAGACCCTCTTTGGCGGACTCGCCTAAAAAGCCGAGCACCATCTGCTCCTGCAAAGAAGAAGTAGGGATCTACTACCGGGCCTCTGGTTGGGCCTCTTGCTGAACGACCGGATGGGCCTCCTCCTAGGCCACCCCAGGGCCTACCTATTGAGCCTTCTTTTGGGCTGCTTGTCGGGACTCTAAATGGGCCTCCAGATGTGCCCAGGCTAGTTCCCCAAATAATCTAACTTGCTCTTCTACTGTCAGCTTGCCAAAAACACCTACTAAAGGAGGGGGTCCATCGACAATAGCTACTCTAGTACCAACTTTAGTGTTAATGGCATCTGATGGTGCAACAGGTACCAACCCTCTTGGCAACTGTCCAAGGCCCCGCATAAGCTTCACCATGGGCAGGCCTTGGACGGCGGGGGATGAAGAAGACCTATGAGATAATGCTGTTCACCCCCGAGATGGACTTTCAGATGGATCTCTGATAAACAAGGTCCCAGCCTTCCTCTTGGGTTGGGTAGGCTAAGGGGGGATGGCTCCCATACCCTTCATGGGGAGACCCTACCACGTCAGTGCAAATGCCTTAGAAGATTGGAGGTGGTCCTTCTTGAAATCATTCTGATTCACTCAAATCAACAACGTTAGCAAATTGATGGACTTTGTCTCCTCCTGCAAGGCCTTATTGGTGAAGGATGCAAGCATGTTACCCCATTCCTTAGAGAGGAACCGGTCGGGAGATGCCATGATAAAAAAGAACCAGTTCTACCAATTTTTGACGAAATCAGGGATGACCTTGCTTATGTGTAGATCTTGAGAAGACAACGAAATCCAATCCCTACTCTGATAGAACTGAAAAACTATCTTCAACGCCACCACAATCAGCGCTCTCCCCAGGCAATGAAAAAATACACAGAGAGTATAAGTACCTGATGGCATTGACATGGTATATCACTATCACGGCTCCGAGGGACACCAGAATCATGCACAACTCCCCCGGAGGGGGAAGTGAAGGCCAGTCCACAATTGTGCCTCATAGATGGTGATAAATCAATCTGGAGGAGAACAGGCCCTATCGCGCTCTCTTGGCACCGCATGCAAAATGGCAGTAGGAATGTTGTATTGCAGATACAACATCTTAATGTCGATGGCAATGAGAATGGAAGGAATCATGTTGACTTCGAGGGCCATGAAAATAGAAAATAGCAAGTTGTAGAGAGATGATAGAGAAAATGACTAGAGGAGAAGAAGAGAGGTGAAGCAGAGTGGTAGAGTGACACCCTTTTATAGACGATGCCACTTGAATTTCAAAACAGCGGCTCAAAAAGGCGTGTGCATAATGGCTAGACACGTGGTAGGACGAGATGGATCATAATTCAAAACGACACAACCTCGCAAGCCACTGCCTCTACTATTCATGGACACCAAATCAGCGGCGGGCAAATATGATGAATTCAACGCCGAACTAATAGGCCAATGACCCACTCCGAATTTTGACCACTTTGACTGGTCAACTACGTTGTCCTTCTCTCGTTTAGTTTAACTGGTCAACAAACTAGTCCACCTGCGGTTTCGGCCAACTACCCAGCGATTCAGTCTAGCTCCGGCTTTCCACCGGCTTTACTGGTCAATGATCCAATTCGACTCTACCTTGCCCAACTGGTCTGTGACCCAATCCGATGCAAAGCCAGTCTAACTGGTCAACAATCCAGACCGATATATGGTCGGGATGACTAATCAGCAATCTAGTCCAGCATCCTGTCAATTTGACTGGACAGTGACCCGATCCGATATTAAAAAAAAAAAGAAGACAAAAATAGCATTGGCAAAAATAATTGCTAGTTCCATTTATTTTCCTTGATAAGTTACGAGGCCTCCAGAGGCTAGTGTACAACAAAAGGAGACAATGTGAAAAAGAGATACATGGAACTCAACCATAGCGAACTCCCAGATAAGCACGCCACCAAAGGAAAAAGCTCATATAGGAGACCGGACTGCATTCGACAAGCAACGAAGCATGGCCCCTGAGAATATCACGTCAGGAATCAAAATAGGGGCTCGCCACAAAGGAAGGCCGCAATCCAGAGGGAGCCAATGGGTAAGGAAAATATTTCCCTGCGATAAGTAGGAAATAGCCTCAAAACTTGGAACTGGCACTAACCCTACCAGCAACAGGGTGAGATTGCAGAGATATCTATTTTCAAGGTGCACAAGCCTGTTTCACAGACAAGCCGCCGCCCAAGGTGAAGCCATAGAGAAAGGAAGGCCTTGCCCAACTCAATTTACGGCGGCAAGCATGGCTCGAAAACAGGTACGAAAAGTGGTGACCAAGGCTGATCGTAAGTGTGTCCCAGGATGACGACATTGAACATCAAGGGCAAGTTGCCACCTGTATCGGTAGCCGAAAACCCAAGCCTCATAGCGACTTTAGGTTCCCACACTACTTCACTGATAGAGGTAGAATGTGATGTAAAGAGGTATAGCGAGCTCTCAATTTATAGCACATGAACGAATCAAAGAACCACTAAACGCTAAAGATCTTCCATCTCAATCTTTTTTTTTTTTTTTTGGTAAGCAGAAAATCAAGGATGTAGGTGAATCATGCCATAAATAATAAAAGAGGGAATCTGAAGACGGCCTAGAGAAGGAGCAGAAGAGGGAAACACAATAAGGCATGTCACATTCCATCATAAATATGTCGAGAGTTGAAAATTCTAACTCCCTGGCATAGAGTCCTAGTGATGGGTACGGTAGACATGTGCCGACCCAATGCAAAGATCCATGGATTTGGTAGTAGGCCTAGGAGACATCCGGCCCACAGGCCTAAAGGTCAGTTAACGCTTTCATTAACTGAAAACAATACTTTAGTCGATCCGACAGCCCAAGAAGGCTACGGCCCAATCCAAACATCCCATAATACCATTCCTGCTTACTGAAGATCACCTACATTAACCAGTTAGAACCCCGAATATTATTCCAAATTACGATCTCTCTAGGAATAGTAACTCCTAACTCAACATATCTTTCTTAGTAGAAACCCTAATATTTGCCGTATACAATATCTCCCTAAGGAAGGAACGAATTCCCTTCAACTGATCACGGTTACCTTAATTGGTGTCCGCAATCCTTATACCAATCTACCGAATTTGCGCGAGGTAGTTGGCAGTCAGCCTTACTGTCCAAGTAAGGCTAAGTTGGCCCACAGGTTATGAAAATTTTTAATTAGAACTTGAATGCAAAATAATGCTAACAATAAAACTAAAAATAGGTTTAAATTTTAATTCTAAATTAAAGTTTTAAGCTTCTTTTTATGATCAAGTTAAGATAATCCCAGTAAGTAAATCTTATCTATTTATAGGAATCTAAGCAGATTAGATAATTTCAACTTCCAATAAAATACTTTTTTATGCCACATTTAGTTTAAATTTCAGTCTAAATCTCTTTTTATAATTAATTGATGCGGAAAAAGGAAAAGAAAAATATTTCTTATTAATTTCTTCTCAAAATTAGTAATAATAAAAAAATTTTATCATCAGATTAATAAAAAAATAATCTGTCATGTACACATCTCTCATTCTCTCTTCAGAAGAAAATCACACCGTCGGAAATTTCTGCAATCATCTGACGGTGATCCACCCATCCGAGTCAATCCAGTCGGGTACCCGATAGCCCACCAGTTGTCGGATCCTAAGCGATGCGGATTCCCTTTCACTCTCGCTCTGTTCTTCCCAGACGCCGGAACACGGAGAATATTCGGGGTGATAAGAACGCATATTTGTCTCCGTCTTCGACGACTCCGTCGACACCCAGCTGGGAAAATCCATCGGACATCTTGGCGACGTCGAAGGTTTCCGATCATCAACCTCATCCTTTATATCCCGATAAAGGTCGTCCTCGAAACCGGAAACAAACGGATGCTCCAGCAGCATTCGAGCGGTCCACCTTTCGTTCGGATCCCTCCTGAAGCAATTCGCCAGAAAATCCTTCCCCTCCGGACACAAATCCTCTGGAATTTCCGGAGATTCTCCGAGAATAGCGATCCTATAAAGCAGTGCGGTGACGTCACATCCAGGTAAGAATCTCCAGGCCGGCTTGCCTGTGATCATCTCCACCACCATGCACCCGAGAGCCCATATATCAGCCGGCGATTCAGCCTCTCCGCCACCGGACACAACTTCCGGCGACATATACAGAGGAGTTCCTCTGAGAAAAAACCCAGATCCGCCTCTTTCCTTCTCTTCCGATGGCCTCCTCGCAAGTCCAAAATCGCAGATTTTAACGGCGCCGTCTTGGAATAGAAGTACGTTCTGAAGCTTGATATCGCAGTGAGCGAATCCTCTGTCATGGATATAACAGAGCCCCATAAGCACATCCTTCGTGTACCTCCGAACGTCGCACTCCGTGAAACCATCGCCGGAGCTCTTCAGCCGATCAGCCAAGGTTCCTTTAGGCGCGTACTCGAACAGCAAATTGTACAGATTTTCCCCATCCTCGACGCTGAGATTGTCTCCGAAAAATCGGACGATCTGCGGGCAATCTTGGAGCTGAGAGATCACTTCCTTCTCGTTCTTGAGTGTATCCGACTTCGATGTCTCGCAGGATTTAACCACCATCAATGACGGATTCTGACACGACGATGTTTTCCTGGGTATGGCTAAATTCACCATCCCAAAGCTTCCCCTGCCGACTTCCCCTCCTCGAACCCACTCCATTAAAGCCCTGTGTTTCCCCTGCTAATCTTGTTTATTGCTTTCGTTCCTTACAGGGAAAGTAATTCACAGCAAGAAAGTAGAAACTTTCCCTTTTCTCACTCTTTCTGTTTCTTGGAGATCCGGTAGCGAAGACTCTGATTTATATATATGGTAAGAGGGGCTGAGGGATCCTGCTCCGCGGTGCAGGAACCGCCGTCAGTAAGGCGAGAAGTTTGGTGCAATTAACCGAGTAGATCTTTCGGATTCAAGCACGTGATAATCGAGAAATTATTTTATTTTTATTTTTATTTTTTTGTGTGGAGATCGTTGTACTGAAATAGCGCAGCCGACTTGAATGTTAAACGTGATTGACGTCGACGATGCGTGTTCGCTTTGCAGTTCCACGTTCCACTCACCCGACGCGGACCAGGAAATTGCATGCT
>JAODPA010066365.1:0-10936 GCA_025585075.1 Nepenthes mirabilis | reverse complement strand
TGGAGATCCAAACGAATCATCAGATCTTTTCACTGTATAAACGAATTTGAACCCGTGCAACACAAAGTACTTCAATGGTCCTCTTTGGTTATAAGGAATGATTTTAAGACTGCAGGTGTGAATTTTAGAGAGAGAAAGAAAGTGGTAGTACATAATATTTTTACGTGAAAAATTTTCTCTTGAATAAGAGAAAAAAATAACTAAACTTTTGGTACAGGAATGATTTCATTATGATGATTTTGGTAACAAGTAGATCAAGTTTACAGAGAGTGAGAATAGATAGCAAAATGGCATCCAGCTTTTGCTTTTCTTCTTGCATGCACTGTTGTGTATCCCCCATCTTGGAGTTTGATCTGTATATATATACTTACAGCTTCCACCTATCCAGCAGGGAGCTTGAGTGTGTGGAAATATTTGCTGCCAACTCTGTAAAACCCACCATGTCATCCTGCAAAGTCTATCAATTCTAAAAGTCAACCGCTCCTCTTAGGACACATGTGCTTTGTAAAAGTTGCTATCTTCCCGGAGAGGTCGTCTTCATCCCTTCTTGTAGTCTGACAAAGTTAGTCATCAACTTCTGACAAGCCAACTTTGCAGGTTTAGTAGAGTCCTCGACCGTTACCATGAGTCTTGGGCTTTAATGGACTCAATGGCCATTATGCCCCTTGGGCCGAGTCGGCCATCTAGGCCTACTTGGCCTTTGTGGTATAAGGGCCCAACTCATGAAAACGAGTCTTTTAATTGGGCATTGGGTATCAATATCCATCACTAGCTCCCCATGCTAGGAGGTTTGAGAACTTCGATCTTTTGGCATGTCTATTAGCCGCGGAAATATTTCGAGTGTTGTTGGCCTTTGGTCTAGTTCTTCAAGACGTTCCTTCTTTGTCCACGACTGAACATTCTCTTTCCCAAATGCAAACTCTTCAAGTTTCCACAAACTTTTAATCGAATGGCTTTGCGAGAACCCATCTGACAAAGCGATTATAGTCCAACAACTGAGAAAAAAGCGCCCGAGGATGTTACCAGGACCAATGGCTTGACCAGACGTTATCCGTGGACTCTCTCCCCAGGTTCGAGGTGTTGACCTGCGCCGCCAATTGGTGTATTAATTGTTGCCTTGGGAAGAGAAGGGTTATCATTGCCTGCAACCTGTGGGGAGTCGACACATGATCAGACTATTAATGAGGTGTGCTTTTTGAATTTCTTAGTCGTTTAAGTTACTCTTCACGTTTCCTTTGCCATTTCATTTGTACGTCTCAAAATTCTAAGTGCTCTTGTAAAAGCTCTCTGTAATTTTCATACTCTTCTTGGCAATCTCCTTCGTCCTCTTTGTGTCTCCATATTTTTTAATGGCTCCTGGAGTGAAGGATATTGCTATTGGCAGACCTCGAGGCCATTTGAGAGAGATATAAGATCTCGAACTTGATGGCTATGGTGGTTCCTGGCGCTGATGAGAGGGCGTGCTCACCTCCAGACGGCTTAATCACTGTTTATGAAGTCCATCTTAAAGGTGGTCTTCGATATCCTAGGACCCTAGAGTTCTACGAGATTATGAGGGACCTTAAGGTCCCACTGGCAAGGCCCCAACCCAATGCTGTTAGACATCTGGTTTCTCTCTGTGTATTTACTCGTTGCCACAAGAAAATCTTTGATACTGTGGCGTTGAAGGTTATCTTGAGGTTTGTTCATGGGCAGGATTGGATTATAATTTTTCCTCGCCTCGAATTTGTCGCTATTAGCGGGGGTAATCTTGATTCCACCAAATGGTGGAAAGATAAGTTCTTTTTCCTTGGTGTCCCCTCTCATTGAGCTATCTCTAATGAGTGGGGGAATGTGGAGTCAAGTCTGTGTAAGGACACTATGACTGATGAGAGGTCGTTGGTGAAGGATTTGACCGGCTTGGTGCAGTCTAATCTTGGCTCCTTCAATGAGAATAAGAAGAACAAATGGCTGAGGTTTGAGGATAGAGGGAGCCTCTGTCCCTTCAATAAGAATAAGCCAAGTGGGAGCCTCAACCTGAGGACACTGGCGTCCCTTCCGTTCCTCCAAAGAAGAAGAAACTGAAAAGGTGGCAGAAGGCTTTGAGGATAAAGGAGCAATTCGAGCGGACAGAGAAAAGCCGTTGGATTGAAACTTCAAAACGTCCGATGATGACTGTTGTGTACTCCTCCTTGTCCGATGACGATGAAGCCACTATTGAATGATTGGTGAGAAAAAAGAGGTCAGTCCGAGGCATTGATGACATCGGACCTTCAGTTACTGCCGAGCCTATAGAGCAGCCTTCTGTGGTCGTGGGCCTGTCCGTGGTGTCACCTGTTGCCCCTCCTCCTCTTTATGAGCCCATGCCTGACATCCCTTCTGTTTTTACTGGAGAGGCCTCGAATTGGATGGATAGTCCATTCGAGAACATTGTCGAGGGACAGATAGAGGGGAAGACTGAGGTGACTCAGGTCGAGGAAGTAGCAATGATGATTATGATGATGACTGTTGAGACTGTTGAGGCCAAGGAAAGCTGGGCCATGGAGTTGCCCACTGCCAAAACTGCTAAGTTCCCTTGTCTTATAATCCAAATTTATAGTTCGCTAGAGATTCTGCCCGAGGCCTGTAAGGAGGTCCTGGTTGAGGACGCCACAGGGACTTCACATGCTACTGCTGCGGATCATTTTGCAGCGACTGAGCCCTCAGTATTTGATTTTAGTAAAGTTGCCCCTGCGTCCAAGGCCAGGATTGAGGCTTCTATCGCCGAGGAGGCAGCTGCTACGGAGCCAGGCAGTCCGAAGGCCCCAGAGAGGAGAGTTTATCTAGGAGCTCTCTCGTTTCTAAGGTACTTTTCTATCATTTCGCAGGCTCTTTGTTCACTTCTATCCGTGCCTTAATGACCTATTTTTTCTTTGTAGCTTCATGAGCTCGCCGACAGTCTTGGTCTGATCATTGACGGTGCCGCTCAGACTTGTGTTGAGTTGGAGACCTTCAGGGCTTCGAGGGACCGCACCAAAAGTCTTGAACTTGAGCTTGCTAAAGCCAAGGGCAGAATTTCTTTTCTTGAGGATTCGTTAAGGGTCAGAGAACAGTAGCACGCCTCCCTTGAAGAATCTCTGAGGGGTCAGGAGCAATTGAACGTCTCTCTTTGAGGTAGGAATCTCCAGCATGAGGAAGAGCTCAGGGCCTCGCTGAAACTCGAGGACATCAGATCGGCTTTGGATCGCAAGTATTGGGATGCCATCAAGATGTGTCGTCATGTAATGAAGATTTTGCTCCCAAGATTTCCTACTGGTCTGTTTGAACCAAGGAATGCCAGCGCCCAATGCAGGGTTGATCTGATTGGTTTCCTAAGCCGAGGTGGGACTCCTGACCCTTCTCAGCCGGGTTCTTCCAGCCAACTTGAATATTCTGAGTAGTCAGGATCTTCAGAGCAGCCAGGAGTTTCGGAGTAGTGTTGTATTTTTTTTATTCTACATTCTTATTGTGCATTCAATATATAAATAAAATTCATCTTTGGTGCAATCTTTTTCTATCTCTTCTAATTGCTTATGCTTACGGTTTCTTTTTGGACTTAGGCTCTTAGAAAATTTTATCCTTTATAAGCTGAGTGTCCGAACCTTTTGACCATCATTGGCTGAAAATGTTACCTCTAGGATTTTCACATTCTTGTCACTTTTAAGTTCCCTAAATTTTTAAGTTCAGCCTCTTGTGGGCTGCTTGGCGTCATTGCCAAGTTTTTAAATTTGACTTCAATGAGCCGCTCAGACTTTGTCGAGTTTTTTGAGTACAACTTCTAATGAGCCACTCGAACTTTGCCGAGTTTTTTCAGTACGACTTCTAATGAGCCGCTCAAACTTTATTTTTTAGTACGATTTCTAATGAGTTTCTCGGACTTTGCCAAGTTTTTTGAGAAGTGAAACTTTTACTTGATTTAGGGGCAGTTTAGGTCTTGTGAATTTATAAAATGATATACAAACACTTAGTTGAATGCAAAACAGTGAATAAGTAAAAGGAATTTCATTGTATTAACAAAACGTGGTACAAGCACTTCAAATGATACATTTGACCTTATCTGATCGTCTATACATTTATTGATAGTATTTTTTGAGGTGAGAGACATTCCATATTCGAGGGACAAGTTTTCCTTCTTGGGCGTGCAACTTGTAGGCCCCATTTCGAAAAAGGATGCTTGAGACCAGGAACGGGCCTTCCCCGTTTTGAAAAAGCTTATTCTAGCCAATATTTTTGCCTGTGGCCTCGATACTCCTCAGTACTAAGTCACTCTCTTCTAACTGTCATGCCTTCATCTTCTTATTATAATATCTTGTAACTCTCTGTTGGTATGCTGCTGTTCGCAGCCTTGCCAGGCCTTGTGCTTCCTCAAGCATGTTAAGATTTTTTCAAAATTTTTGAGCAGTGTCACTCGGGTTGAAGCACTCGACCCAAAAATTAGGCAGTCCGACGTCCACCAGAATGACTGCTTCAGCCCCATAGTATAGGCTAAAGGAGGTTTCTTGTGTTGACTCCCTCGGTGTTGTCCTATATGACCACAAGACTAATGGCAGTTCGTGCACCCAAGAGTCTCTAGAATGTTCCAGTTTGATCTTCAGTCCATATAATATTGTGTGGTTCATGACTTCCACTTGCCAATTGCTTTGCAAATACATGACTGACGTATGAATCAACATTATCCTTAGGTTGGTATAATATTTGGTAAACTGTTTTCAAGTAAATTGGGTCCCATTATCAGTCATGATACTTTTGAGAATCCCAAACCTGCATATGATATTCTATCGGACAAACTTTGTTACATTCTGCTCTATTATTCATGCCAATAGTGTGGTCTCGACTCACTTTGTGAAGAGTCATTCCCAATGATCAGGAATTTTCTTTATCTAGCTGCTGTTGATAGAGGTCCGAATATGTTAAGCCTTGATTGAGCAAAGGGCTAAGGCAATTGCAAAGCTCGAAGCTCTGTTTGAGGTTGGTGGGTGACGTTCTCGTGGACTTGACAATTCTCACATTTTCATACGAAATCCACGGCGTCATATTTTATGATAGGCAATGGTATCCCTGCCTCATCAGCTTAAAAGGTGAGATTTTTGCCCCCAATGTGAGATTCATATATTCTGAGGTGCACTTCTTGGAGTAGGCACCGCAGATAGGGGGTGGAGAACCCGCGCCGGTACAACTAGCCGTCCATGATAGTATACTAACTTGCTATCTTCTTCACCTTCTTGGTTTTGTCCACATCTTCAGGTAATGTCCCGTCAAACTGGTACCTTGAATAGGGAGTTATCCAATTATTGGCACTCGATACCTGTATCACCTCCGGCTTGAGATCTTTTATGCTTGGCTTCTCAAGGACTTCGCGCATTCCTCGGGCGTATTGCTTTGAGTCTTCTGATACTACTGCCTTTGCCAGCAAGTCAGCTTTCCCATTCTCTTCTCTAGGGATGTAGACCATTTTTACCTTTTCAAAGTTCGTAATTATACTTTGGACCCTTGAAAGGTACTTGGAGAGCTGTGTGCTATTTATTTTAAAATGCCCGCGGACTTGGTTAATAACCAACTTCGAGTCATTGTATACAACTAAGTTTCTAGCCGAACATTCCTCAGCCAACCAAAGTCATGCTAGCAATACTTTGTACTTTGCGGCATTGTTGGTTGCTAAAAATCCGAGGATCATGGAATATTTTATCTCTAACCCCTCAGGCATTCTCAGTACAACGCCATCTCTGCAGCCATCCTTCATTGAAGAGCCATCTACGTGCAGAGTTCATGTTGGTGCGCTATGATGCTCATCTGTGTCACGAAGGTCTGAAGCGCCAAGAGTTTGGGTCGCCGTCTCGACGATGAAATCCACCAAGGTTTGACCTTTTAAGGCTAGTCTCGAGTAAAATTCTATGTTAAACTCTCCCAACTCAATGGCCCATTTGAATAGTCATCTTGACATCTCGGGCTTTTGCAATATCGCTCTTAAGCGCTAATCAGTCAAGACTATTACCTTGTACACTTGGAAGTAGGGTCTCACCTTCCAAGCAGTATACACAAGTGCCAAAACTATCTTCTCCACATGGGGGTACCTAGTTTTTGCATCAGCCAGAATTTTGCTGATGTAGTACACAGGCTACTGCTTATCGTACTGTTGTCGAATCAACACTGAGCTTAAGGCTATGTCAAATACAGCGAGATACCAATATAGTTCCTCACCTGGTTGAGGAGGAGCCAAGAGAGGAGGACTCGAAAGATACTCCTTGAGACCTCAAAAGGCCTTATCGCAGTCATTTGTCCACTTGAAGCCGTTAGTCTTAGTCCTTCTTAAGACTTTAAAAAATAGCAAATACGTTTCGGCTGATTTGGCCAAGAAGCAAGAGAGAGTTGCTATTTTTCCGATTAGCTTTTGGACCTCCTTTACAATCCGAAGGGACTTCATATCAAGGATGGCCTTGATTTTCTCCGGATTTGTCTCAATCCCTTGGCATGAAATAATGTATCCCAAGAACTTTTTAGAAGCCATTCCAAATGTGTACTTTGCTGGGTTGAGTTTTATCTGATGCACTCTAAGCACATTGAAGGTCTTCTCCAAATCTTGGATGTGGTGGTCAATCACCTTACTCTTGACAAGCATATCATTCACACAAACCTCCACATTCCTCCCGAATTAGGCCTCAAATATTTTATTGACAAGCCGCTTGTAGGTGGCACATGCATTCTTCAGTCCGAAGAATATAACTTTGTAATAGTATATCCCTTGATCTGTCATAAATGACGAGTACTCTCCGTCTTCTGGGTTCATTCGTATTTGATTGTAGTCTGAGTACGCGTCCATGAAATTTAAGAGTTCATGTCCAAATATTGAGTCTACAAGCAGATCGATTCTGAGCAGTGAAAAATTATCTTTCGAATATACCTTGTTGACATCTGTAAAGTCAACGCACATCCTCCATTTTCTGTTACTTTTCTTGACCATGACTACATTTGACAGCCAATCTAGGTATTGTACCTCCCGAATGAATCTAGCGTCCAGAAACGTCTTTACCTTTTCATGAATAGCCATCAGTTTCCTGGCTAAGTAATTTCTTTGCTTTTGCTGAACGGGTTTGTGATGGGGATCCAGGTCTAATTTATGGAACATAATTTCAGTTGGTATCCCCAGCATGTCATTAGATACCCAAGCAAAAATATCCAAAATTTTTCGAAGAAAACTGATAAGCCGGTCTCAAAAGGATTGAGGCAGAGAGCTTCCTATCTGAACAAATTTTTTAGGATCATTGGGATCCAATGGGATTCAGTCTGTTGGTTCTCCAGATTGAGCTTGTTTTAATATTATTTCATCTCATAGATCAAGGTCTTCCATAGGTTGGGGAAGAGTTGCCTGAGTGACTTGTAACATATAACATGTCCGTCCGGCTGCTTGGTCTCTGAGAACCTTCCTAATTTCAAATGGTGTCGAGAATTTCATTTTAAGGTATAGGATGAAAATGACAACACCGAAAGCAGTCAGGTAAGGACATCTAAGGATAATATTATAGACTGATGGAAGGCCTACTACCAAGAAGATGAGAGTCTTGGATGCAATCCTCGAATAAGTCCCTAGAGTGACCTCGAGTTGGATGACCCCTTGAACTAGTATTGGCTCATTGTCTAACCCATAGAGAGGTCCCTCAGTTGCTTTCAGCTGACTCCTCTTAAGTCATAATTTAAAATCCATATCAAGATAAAGTAAACTCTGCAAACTTTCATTATCAACAAATACTCATTTCATCTAGAAATTGACGGCTCCGTAAGAAACGAGTGCAGTTACAATTAAGGGGTCAGAATGTGGAGAAATTATATAAGTCATATCTTCATTACTAAAACTAATGACTTTATTCCTAGTTCCTACCCTTAGTTTCTTGGCTGCAGAGTTATCCCTGGTGTCTTTTTCTAGTCAAGTGAGTTGATATCATGCTCAGAACTCCCGGGGCCACTCTGTTCCTCGGTGGGTCAGCCTCACTGTCACCTGCTGTTCTGGAAACTTGTCCAGGTTTTTGCAAGAAGCGGTTAAGGTGCCCTCTCGTAATCAGCTCCTCAATTTCTTTCTACAACGTCCGACAGTCTTTCGTACTGTAACCTTTACAGCGATGGTAGTGGCAATATTTTGACTGATTACCACCATCTGGATCCTTCAGTGCTTTGGACCATTTCAAAAATTTTTCCCGAGCCCTTTAAAATGCCACTGTTACTGTTCATCCAAGACGAAATGGAAAAATTACATGCTTTTACCTTTGTATTATGTTGAATCGACCTCAAAATATGAATCACCATGTCCCAATTATACATATGTATCAACCGGACATCCGATCTCACAAGTATCGACCCGTTTGCGGTGTCCGAATGTTCTAAAATACCCCCTAACACTATTCATCCGAGTTTGAATGGAACATTTACACACTTTGCCCCATTTAATGGTTATGAAAATTATGTTTAATTGTTTAAATGTAAATGTAAATTTTGAAATATATATTTGTGCTCCGTTCACAAGGAAATGCATTTTGGAGGACCCCAAAGTGTAAATTTATATGCTCTACCTCTATTTAATTGTGATGAAACGTATGATTAAATGTTCATGTTAAATTGTAAGCCCCGAAAATGTGTATTTGTACACCGAAAATAAGAAAATGTATCCCGGAGGCTTCTAGATGATATTCCCTAGTCTGTATCAGAATGTTAGTATGTGTGTCCTTCAAGGGAGTCATGTTCATAAGCCTAAGCTCCCTCCAAACGATTTGCTTAAACTTGTACTGCTTCTTCGGCCTTTGGTGACCCTGATGGTCTCCACTTTTCCTCTTTCCTTCTACCTCCCTCAGGTGGAAGTTCTCGTCTCTTTCTGACTTCTTGGTATCATTGGCTTCTTCGTCCGCTATGCATGCTCGTCCCACGGTCTTGACCTCTGCAAAGGTTTGGGATCCTTTGTGGATGAGGTGCTTGAAGAAAGTTTCTCCCTCCAATGCAGATAAGAAAGCGTTAAACGTTATGCCATTTGTCAGCTCGGGAATCTGCCTGGCCTCTGCTATGAATTAGGACCGCAGCCCTCTCAAACTCTCCATGGCTCCTTGCTTCACGTGAGTAGGGTGCCAGTGTTGCTTCTCCATTCTCCTACTAGACGCAAATTGGGAGAGAAAATTGTCTGCTAGCTCGCTGAAAAATTGAATGGAATTTATTGGCAGTCTATAGAATCAAATCTTTGCATCTCCCCTAAGTGTCAATGGAAAGTATTGACACATTGTCATCTCATCAAAATCCTGGAGGCTCAGATGCTCACGAAAGTGAACCAAATTATCCATTGGATTAGCAGTTCTATCGTAAATGTTGAGATTTGGCATTTTAAACTTTGAGGGGAGTTGCCTCGTTTTGATCTCCATTGTAAATGAAGACCTGAGCAGGTCAGCAACACCTCCTCCATTGTTATCACTAAAGACTCATTACCAGATCTTTTAGAGCTTCTCCTCCATTTGGGGTAGAGTCTTTATCTTCTTTTCATTGAGATAATTCCTCAACTCGCAAGGGTCCTGAGCAGCTTGCGACTCTGGAAGGCTTCTAGCCCTCGGAGGGATCTTGTCACGAGGGGACACCTCCTGAATGGCGTGCTCTTGGTTGTTACGTGAATATCGAGGATTTTGCTTCTCTGCAATTTCCTCCTAGATCCGAGGACCCAAGTGACCTTCAAGTTGTGACGAGACTTTGCTACTCGAGGCAACTTGGATCCCAGGACCCTCGTGCTGATTAACTTGCTTGGTGGGATTCTTCTTTCCCTTTCCCTTCTTCTGGGACATGGTGGTCTGAAAGGCCTTGGATGGCGCCCCTTTTGGCCGCTCATCAATTTTCGAACAAAGGGTCTGGACAGCTTTAGAAATGTCGTCCATTCTTATCACCAATACTTGGACATATGGATCAGGATGATCATCTATCCTGACGCCTGCAACAGGGCTTTTGTCACATGAAGTAGCTTCTCTGATCGGGGCACTGGTTTGTACTCTTATGTTTACCATATTTCAGCTTTTTAAAAAATGTGGTAACCTGACTTTTAGTTAATTTTCACAGACGGCGCTAATGTTGCGTCCTTGGATCCTATTCATTGTACGGATGGAGATCCAAACGAGTCATCTGATCTTTCCATCGTATAAACAAATCTGAACTCGTACAACACAAAGTACTCGGATGGTCCTCTTTGGTTAGAGGAAGTGATTTTAAGAATACAGGTGTGAATTTTAGAGAGAGAAAGAAAGCAGCAGTATGTAGTATTTTTATGTGAAAAACTCTCTCTTGAATGAAAGAAAAAAATTATGGGACTCTTGGTTCATAATGATTTCATTATGGCGATTTTGGTTACAAGTAGCTCAAGTTTATAGAGAGTGAGAACAGAGAACAAAATGGTGTCCTGCTTTTGCTTTTCTTCTTGCATGCATTGTTGTGTCCCTCCCATCTTGGAGTTTGGTTTGTGTATATATACTTGATGGCTTCCACCTACCCAGTAAGGAGCTTGTGTGTGTGGAAATATTTGTCATCAACTCTGCAAAACCCACTGTGTCATCCTATAAAACTTACAAATTCTGAAAGTCAACTGTTCCTCTTAAGGTGTACGTGCTTTACAAAAATTGCTATCTTTTTTGAGATGTCACATTCATTCCTTCTTTACAGTCTGATAGAGTCAGTTACTAACTTTTGGCATGCCGACTTTACAAGCTTAGTAGAGTCCTCGTCCGTTACCGTGAGTCCTTGGACCTTAATAGACTCCATGGCCATTATGCCGCTTGGGCCAAACTGACCATCGGGGCCTTCGTGGCACAAGGGCCCAACTCATGCAAACAGGTCTTCTAATTGGGTTTTGGGTATTAGTACCCATCAACAACCTTAATCTTTTGCTTACTAAACATACCCTAAATTTTACTATTGAAATTATTATGATTTT
>JAODPA010066363.1:0-10936 GCA_025585075.1 Nepenthes mirabilis | reverse complement strand
AAAATTATTATGATAAAATATATAAGATATTACGAAAAAGAAAGAGAATTCTGCAATTATGATAAGAAAAATATGAATTGTTTTCGAAAAAGATGAGAACTAAGCATTCAGACGCAAAGTGTGGAATTTTGCTAAGTTAAGAAAATAAGAAATTAAACCAAGGATTATGATTCAATAGGTCGTATATTATGACACGTCTTAATATATTATAGTGAAACATCGTCATCTGACCCTATTATTCGTGGGATTAAGAAGCGACGTTTGACCCATCTATAGGCATTATATGTAGATGGCCCACTTCTGGGTTTTAAATAGGAGCACAAAGGCTTTTAATTGTGTAGGAATAAACACAATCAAAGTTTTGATCAACCACTTATTTAGTTGGTAAGGCTTATTGGTCTTGATCCCTAAAGATAAGTGAATTTTTAGTATGTTTTGACAAATAAGAATAAGAAAGAACAAGAAGTATATTTTGATGGCTAATGTTAAGAAAAGAATAAGTTAAGAAATCAGGAGGTTGCATTCATATTTATACTATTTCATTCTATACGATTCCTACCTCCTACGATACGATTTTAATATTATGTATATGCATGTCTTTGTTATGTATTGTACCTTATTGAGTATTTGGTTCACTTCTTATTATTTTACTAATCCTTCAGATGATTTGTATAAGTTTCTGTTTGATAAGTAGGAGTGAATATGGAAAGACTTGGTTTATGTTTTTGAAGACATTTTATATATATCTATATTTAGATAGTATTTACTTTAATTTGTTGTTAGTTCTAATTTGATTTCAGTAGTAGACTGTTGTGGAATTGATATGGAGTTTTTATATTGTAGAGTTTTGTATCAATTGTTTTACTGGATATATATAGTTGTTATGAATATAAGAATGTCGTATCTCAATGATAATTTTATATCAGATGGATAAATGTTATAGATATTATTGCTTCCGCAGATCGGTATGTGATTGACTTTTAGTAATTAGTAGGCATGTTTCCTTAATAGAGGTTGACCTTATCCTATTATTGGGTTAATGTCAGAGCGAAGATGATGTGGCAATATATTTGAATCCTGTGTATTATTATGTGTTATTATATACAGGCAACGGTGGTATAAGACAATGTAAGCTTACGTCTATTTGGTTAATAATTTATCTAATGGTATATTTGATAATGAAGGATAATAAGTTATGACTATGATTAATGATAGGTTTTATGACCTAGTCCGTCACACCTAGTGAGCCACTCACCGAGTGCAATCTTAGTGAGCTACCAATAACATGCATCTAAGTTGAAGCCCAGACCTCCATCCCTCTAAGCCCCCTCGTTGGGTGCATTACAGAAGCCCAATCCTTCTCTCACATCTCTTACATATATGTAACTCTGCATTCTCTCAAATCCTTATTATATCTTTTTTCTATTTTCGTGAGAAATATTATTAACTTGAGCGTCAGAGAATAAACCGAAAAGTGAGTCCTGCCAATCATCTAATATCTTGTTTGTAGTTTGTGGTGTGCAAGTTCTAGGTTAGTAGAGATGGAGACTAAACTCACTCCAATTCAACCTGCAATAAAAGATCGAATGGATCATTAATCCGTACCACAACTCAGATACCAGGGACGTATCATTGGTGTCATTTTGAAAAACGACTAAAAGTCTGACCATCAGTCATCAACTAAACAAGTATGGCCAACTCCAATACTCCAATGCACACCTCAGCTAAAAACGACACCTTCTCTGGCAATGACTCCCGGGTTAGCCAAGGAGATGTTTAGCCTACACTCGACGTGCCTACGGTTGAGTGTTGGGGCTCCTCCTTCCCCCACGTGACGCTCGCACTAAGAGAACCAAATCTAAAGAAAGCATGGCCGACTTGGAGGTCTAGTTCGCTTCCGAAGCACCGAAATCAAGGAAAGATCTGCGCAGCCATTGGCGCGACTAACAACCCGTAAGCTACAGAGAAGGTTCTTGCGATGTTTAACGGCCACAGGAGGATGGCCAAATTGATCTGGACCCCTTGTTGAAATGTCTGGGGGCAAAGAACCCCTCGATGTCTTGAGGGTTGCATCCTTCCCTTAGGTGAAAGAGGAACCGGTGGAGGCATGACCGCGTTGATTCAAGGATGATGTCGATAGAGATGCCACCAACCTAGGAAGTGTGCCGTTCATAAGAGAGATTTTGTCTCTGGCGCTAGCCCACGAGTTCCGAATGCCACCCATGGAGCCTTATGATGGGGGCTCCATCCCAGTTAATCACCTACACTGTTTTCAAGCCCTGGTAAGTTCCTGGGGCTTGAATGAGGCCGCTGTGTGCTTGAGCTTTCCCATGACGCTCCAAGGAAACACTTGGGTTTGGTTCTATAACCTTCAGCAGTCTCCATTCGGACATTCTAGGAGCTTTGTGATAGTTTTCTGTCACACTTCGCTGTTGACCTAAAGAAGAGGAAGGCCAACCACTTCCACACCCGGTGTCTCCATCGACGATTGGGGAAGGCACTGAAAACCTACCAAGGGACCAAAATTCCCGAAGGACTCCTGGGCTGACATTCTCGAGAGGATCTGGGAAGAGGAGTTTTTGAAGCGACCGAAACCTGTCAAGAACCCGAATGTGAGAGACCTGCCGAAGTACTGCAATACCACCGGTCTCCGAACCACAACACCAAAAACTGCCAAAAAATGTAAAAAGAGATCGAGAGATTAATCCAGAAAGGGAACCTCATCAAGTTCCAGGACTGGGGTAAACCCTCAGCATAGTAGGGTGAAGGCAAAGTGAGGGAACCGTGGGAATCTTGAACTAAGAAATCTCCCCCATGTGATGGCCTCGTCTTGGCAAGGAACAGATAACCTGGCCTCTGAATCAAAAGTCTCCACCTGCTCGGCACCGGACCATCAACGACAGACCTTGCAAAGTTGTGACCTGAGAGCGCTGCCTTGACAATCTAAGCTGTGAGACCTAACCTCAAGGAGAAGAGAGACAAAAGATAATCAGAGCAGAAAGGGTCATACCTCATCTCAGCGATCCTCCGATATGATGCGTAAGAGCCATGTGCCCGAGGCAATGACTGGTCCTAAAGGCACCACGCGCCACCCACCTCGGAGGGCACTACCCGTTTCGACATGTCAAGTCCAAGTACGCTTAACATGCACCACTGAGTATGCTTGTAGTGTGTGTCGCGTTTGAATTAATAAAATAGCTGCTATGTTTGTGACGCATGTATTTATATGAATGTTTGCAGGATATCGCATTAAATCAAATGACCTAGGTTGCCCCTAAGTCAGGCAAGCTATAGCTCGCTCGTAAAATCAACCTATAAACGATCAAAGAAACCAGCTCAGGCAATCGAATGGCCCAAAAGCGGTCAAAATCACGCGGCCTGTGGGGCTCGTAGACTAGGCATTGCACCCCCATCAGGTGGCCATGAAAACCTTAGGGGGTTTCTCCAAGCATGCGAGTGGTGACTCTTGACAGGATGAGCACCATTAGGTAACCATGGTCAGTAGGTTAGGCTCAGACGTATTCGAGCGACGATGTCCTCCGAACAAAAAAGTGCTAAAGTGGCAGCATGCGGGTGATGACCTATGACTCCACCAGAGCTGAGTGGTCGTGGCATAAAAACCCATCACCTTGAACGAGGCTTACCCACTGCCGTGCCACGATATTATCTAGTGAGGATGGGCACAAGAGGACCAAGGCACCCAAAGAAAGAAAAAAGGAGGCAAGAATTGCCCCAAGAAGTAGCGGTGCCAGCAAAAATGATCACCTCAACTAGCCTGCCCACTATGAATTGAACACACGCAAGGCGGACCGCCCATCCGAGATGAAGAAGCCACCTACGGGTCCAAAGGGAGGCCACTCTCCAGTTGAAGGCTCCCTTAAGATGAGACAAGGGTTAGATGGCCCCCTTGGTGAAATTCTTCGACTCTAGCACCCGTTGGTGTCGACACCTGCCAGAAGGGAAATAGCAGCTAGAAGGTCTGGTGTAACAAGCCAATTGTCTGCCGAAGCAAATGGGATCCAACCTGACGTTGAGGCCCTAGCTCGAGGATGCACCGAAGGAGACACCCTGGCGACCCCTACGGATTCGATGATTCCTTTGGCCCCAAAGGCCTCCAACGGCGAGGGCTCAGAGTGGGACTCGACAATGACCCTAGCGGCGCCCTCAAGCTCTTCGCTCAGGCCTTAGCGGCCTGCACGGTCTTGATGACGGCGGCCAAGTAACAAAGAGACAATGTCGAGGCCGACAACGCATTACATGCAACAATTATCAAAGTAAAGTTGGGTAAAAGACCTTGACACACGAGGAAAATAAGGTAACAACAAACAGTATCGTTAGATCCTTTTATTAAAAGTTACATTATACAACGACGACGTCCAACAGACTTGGAACAAAAAGAAGGAGCTATATACTCTTACAGGCTATCAAGGGCAATCACCCCTGAAGAGCGTAGACCCTCCTCCGAAAAAATAATGAGGTCCTCCCGGCGTTTGGCTTTGGCATTCCTCATGTCAAGATGACCGGCGGAGAAGTCTAGAGCAGCCAAGGAAACTATACGACGATCGAAATGAACGCTCTCCTAAAATCGCCCCTTTAGCAATGAGGCCACTTCTTCCGAGCGGAGTTTGGATATCAGCTCCCTCTCCCTTTCAGCATTCGCACCCATTAGGTCAAGGAGTCGCTGCTGGCTCGCCCAGGACTTGTCCTCTAGCATAGTAATCTAGGCCAGGGCCAGGGCTTGGGCGTGGGCATTTGAGAGCCCTTGTACTCTAGCCTTGGATTTGGACAAAGTCTGGTTGAGGTAGTTGGCTTGCTCCTGACTTTGCAGTGCCTCACCAACGGCAGTATTGACTCTTCTCTCCATCTCCTTTCTATTGAAGTGGTCTCGTAGGAGGCGGGAAACCTCCTACTCTAGAAAGCGAATGTTCTCCTCTAATCTGCGGAGCACCCCCTATGACGACTAAAGAGAAGTACCAATCAATCAGTTGAGAGAGTCACTAAGAAGTATAGCCACGAAGGGCGAGAATTCGCAAAATCTTACCTCGTGGACAAGAGGATGAAAAGATTCAATGGACTCAATGCTAAGAGGTCCCCTTAGAACCTCCTGACACTCCAGAGCATAAGCACCAGGGCAAAACGCAGCGCCATCAACAATGTGCTCTCTGAAATAGCAGCTCCTGTCTCCTCCGATGACTAGTTGTCATCGCTACTCCTCTTTATCGAAGGCACAGACGAGAAGGAAGCTGGCACCTCCGATGAGAAAGCAATAAGAATGGGAACACTGACGGTATCATGGTGAGCCATCTGTGAAAGCGCTGAGAAAGCAACAAAGTAAATCCCAAAAAACATTTGCAGAAGCGAAAACACACACAGGGCAAAAGGGATGGAGAAGTAAGGGATTGACATAATGCTTATATAGCCAGTCCCCAAGAAACTGAAGGGCCCTGTTGTCATAATGGCAGCGACATGTGTCCTCACCCCAATATGCTCCAGTGTGTCCTTTCCCATGCATCATCATGGGCCATTATGGTGACCATCACATCGCCTTCACTATTAAAGCGCTTAGACGCTTCAATTAATGCGATGGCTACGCAACCCCCAAAGACGGCTCCCAGATGCACCAACCTCAACTCACCAACCAGCAGGTGACAGTTCTCAAAAGCATTGCTAAGAAAACACCATGTGACGATGGCTTGCAAACCAGATGATTTTGAACTTGGGTTTGCTAGCACCTCCTCGACCAGGTGTTGGGACAAGGGGCTGAAGGTCGAACCAGGACCAAGGCATCCAAGGCTCCTCACATCCTAACAGCGAAGACTAGAGCCACAGATGATGGAAGGATGAAGTACTCCCGCCAACCACAGCGAGCAGTGGTGCTCAAGCCGCCTGGCAGGGGTGATCCCAAACATTCCTAGAAGTTGAAAGGTCAACATGAAGACCTTGGGCATCTAAAAAGATTACTCTTTAGCAAAGACCAATATGGAGAACCGTAAACCAACCAGAACCTAGTCTTCGATCTTCCCTCAGTCTTGGACAGATGATTGACAGGTCAGCTAGCCGCTGTCAGCTCCCCTAAGGCATATTTTCGAGCAATGTAATACGATCTCGAGCCTTTGAGAGCTTTTGAGGCCCTGTTTGGCTCTTGGATAGCCCTTGGCTGACGGAGCCAACCTGCTACTGACCCTGAGTTACCTCGACCATAGCAACGTTGGACCGGCTCTCTATTGTCCCGAAGATAGCACTCACTCGAAAGACACGAGTAGCTTCACATCCAGGCAAGCGAAGCACCCCCAGGTGGGCCGCTCCCCTGATGTAATCGGCCAATCGTATCCGACTTGGCAGCTCTGGGGCCAATCAGACCGGCCCTCCCCTGACTAGGCATCAAGGCGGATCGCCACTCATCCGATCCTCATAAGACCGAATTATTGAAGTCAACGAGCGACCAGAAGGTCATGACTACAGCAAGCATTTCAACTATACAAAAATCATGCAACGAAGTCAGAAGACAGAGGGCAAGAGAAAGAGCAAAGTTTTGAAGTTTCATTCATTAATTTTCTTTACAAAGTATAAAACTTACAATGGTGGACATGCATGACAATGAAGGAAAAAAGGAACATATGAGTTAGCTACTCGGAAGCACCAACTTGAAAATCAATTCTAGGAGGATAGGCTTGGGCAAGATTGTAGTGGCTGAAGCACCTAACAGCTATTCGCCACTTATCAGATGCCTAAACTAGAGGCTGAGCACCACAGCAAAAGAAAGGGATGCCATTCACGAGCGAGGGGAGGGGCGAGATGCCACCACCCTCATAGGGAAGACCTCCCACAAGAAGATCCTCCGTTGGGGCTGACCATAGCCTATGAGGGTAAAGCCCGACCCATAACAGCGATGACGGTCTGACCATGGTGAAACTCTGGAAGCACCCCCCCAGCAAACTTTGTAAATGATCCCTTGACGGAAGGAACCAAGGACCAAGCACTCCCCCTTGAACCGAGCTGGCGGAGTAGAATGCTTGCACCTTGAAGTTCCTCCAAAGGCTTCGCTATTGGATGCCAACATGGAGGAGAGACATGGAAATGGCCCAAAAATTGAGCCACCCCTGTCACAACGAGGGATCAACTCTAAGAGAAACATAATGACAAGCTATAACTGCAGTGTCAAGTCTTCCAAAACTTCCATCAATCTCAAAAAAGGTAATAGGGAGTCCAGGAAAGCTCTGAGCGCAACCGTCAACCCAAGAGGACTTTCATCGGTCCTCCACCATAATGGCCCAGGACCCTCTCCTTACTCGATCACTCACATCACTTGGTTAAGGGAAGAATAATCCATGGCGTGGAGCATGGAGGCTCCCCCTATTTTTAGTTAGAGCAAAGGTGGATGAGGCCATTAATATAAAGGGTCATGTCCATAGCACCGTCAGTAAGAGATTAGCACCAGGCCTCGGGGCTATCCCAAATCTTTTCAGCCAAGACTTAACTGAATGGTGCCCTGCACAAAAATAAGCGAGAAATATCAAAGGGGAAAACCTCGAAAGGAAGCGTCTTGGAAAGGAGCATGCAAGCTGGCCCGCATAGAGATGTCCCATCGCTACATATACTGAGAACTGGCGAAACATATTCACCTAACATGGGGGGCTAATAATGGGTCCGATAATACCATGGGTCGACCTAGCCCAAGCCAAATCATCATTTCGACAAGGAGCCCAGTAGGCAATGGATAAAATCTCAGGAAGGAGATTGATCCTGCCCATTCCAAAATGCCATTACAACAACTAAGATAAGGCTTAGGAGGAAATGGGCCAAAGGAACACACGTTAACGGCCCAGGTGGCAATGCAGTTAGACGGACCAATCCGAAAAGGCTCTCGATCAGGTGGCCAATAGAGTAATCAGAGTATGTGCTTGTAGCGGTTAGAGCATGTGCATGCTCTACGCTACCTGAAACCTTTTGACGACTGATTCGGGGGAACCATGCATGGCCTCCACACCGACACAAGGTGACAGCTGACAAAGGTAGCTTCTGTCGATGCCCCAGTGGCTAGCAAACCTAAAAGTGATACCTGTTCTAGACCTTGGTGCCAAATTCTTTCCCACAAAGTATTATAAATAGCTCTCACCACTACAATACGAGGGGATTCTTGCTTGGGCAACATCAAAGAGCACTCTCCAAGCCCTCAGGGCCCTCTTTAGTTCAGGAAAAACCCTTCAACCCCTAGGGGTGTAAAGGAGGAACCAATCTCTCTCCATCAGATACAACTTATTCTCTCTCTATCCAAAGTGAGCAACTCTATGAGTGCACCCTTAATGAGCCACTTACCAAGTGCATCCCTAATGAGTCACTTTCCGAGTACACCATCAGTGAGCCACTTCATGAATGCACCCCCAGTGAGTCACTCACCGAGTGCAATGTTAGTGAGCCAATGATCGCATGCATCTAAGTTGGAGCTCAGACCTCCATCCCTATAAGCCACTCCTATCGGGCACGTTATACAATCCTAGCCCTCCTCTCACATCCCCTATATACGTGCAACTCTACATTCTCTGATATCCTCCTTACATCTTTCTACTTTGTTAAAAAAGATTACTTATTTGAACGGCGAAAAATAAATTGGAGAGTGAGTCCCACCAATCATCTGACCTCTTATTGTAGTTTGTGGTGCGTAAATTCCAGGTTAGCAGAGATAGAGACCGAACCCATTCCAATTAAACTCGTAGCGGAATATCGAGCGACTCCCTAATTTGTACCACAATTCGAACACTAAGGACATATCAAATTCTCTTTGTCACAATAGGGGGATGTGGCCCCTTGGTTCTAATGGCCTATTCTGTGCTAAATTTACTTGGTTGATATTCCAACCCAAGGGGGCAGAGATTTCTTGGCACATAATGGTTTGGTCTCCTAATATAATTCATTTGCATTCATTTGTTCTTTTACCAATTATTCATGGATTCTCAAGTACAAATATTCGAGTATTTGTTTTGTTAACTGCAGCCCATTCCATTCCCGGTGTAGTATTTAAGTTGAATCTCATAATCATCTCTTTCCTTCTTTTTTTTTTTTCCTTTTTAACTTTTCCCGATCAAGTTTGGTCTCTTTCAATCACCCCAAAAAAGCTTGGTCTCTTTCATTTCTCATGATCGGATGCTTATGAGACATGGATGCAGGAGATCAGTTGGACGGGTCTAAAATGGAGGGGGTCGAACCCCATTTCAATGGTCTTCGAGCTAATATTAGCGGCTATAATTTACTTCATCTGGCATGATTGGATGCTTATGAGGCATGGATGCAGGAGATCAGTTTGGCCTGTCTAAAATGTTGGGGATCGAACCCATTTCAATGGTCTTTAGACTAATCTTAGCGGCTATAATTTACTTTATCTGGCATACATAAAACAACATGATATTCAAAGGTGAGCGGGTTCTGGATCCCTATCAAGTTGCATACTTGATTGCTTAGTGCTTTTGTGATTTGATTTCCACTATCTTTTTGCCTGCCATGGGCCCGATTTGCTATATTTTGGGACAATGGGGCCTTCCTCTGTCCCTCCTCCGCCTCCGAGGCAGATTCTCAGATGAATTATAGGCTGCTCTGCTTGTTCTGAGTTCATTTCGGCTGTCATTCAGTAGGCATAGGCCTCCTCCCGGCCTTATAAGTGTGTGTATGTTCCTTAATTATACATGCCTTTGGAATTACAAATGTTAATTATTTATTAGAAAATGAATTCTAGTTCTTTACCTCTGCCCTGTCCCCAATGTTATTTTTCTAAACTATTTAAACTACGTGGGCTTCCGACAAATATTTTCACCACGTTACATTTTAAGCATTAAAAAAAGATAAAAATGAAAAATAGAAGTGAATAAAGGATAATATCATATAATGGTATGTTTAAATTGTAGAATTAGAATTAAAATTTAATAAGATTTAAATTCTGTCGGAATTAAAATTTGATAGTGATGCGTCATGGAACCAAATTTTGAACAGGTTCGGGTCAAGTTGATTGTTAAATTTGGCTTTGTTCGCCGAGTTTGGATCCTGCACATTATTACAACAAATAAGAGGTCAAGCGTCGGTAGAAAGTTGTTCCACTGAAAATACTGTGAGGTTCAAATCAGTAAATAGCCTTCGAATTAAGAAGGTTAGGGTAAAAATGATAAATAATGAGAAGTGCAAAGAGTGCTTGTGACGGTGGTTGGCCCTCGTCATGAGAGGGTTTCTGTGGCTCGAGAGGAGCGTTGGCTTCTGACACTGTGTTGTCGAGGAATGTAGTTACAGAGAGAGAGTTGGCATTTTGTAAGCGTGGGAGTTTGCAAGAACGCTATCTTAAGAGGGAATTTTCGCAGAAAAGAAAGCGTGGGAGCTTGTGCGAGCGCCGTGTAAGCTTATAATAACTTTTATGTCAGAATGAGAGCGTATCATGGAGTGAGGACTCCATGGACTTTTATAATTGAGATGCTAGACATCCTTCCTTAGATAGGAATACTTAATTCTTGCTCTCCACTGGGCTGGCTTTGTTTCTTGGCGTGGGGCTTCAATGGCAGTAACGGCTCATTGGGTGGATTGCCTTCCTTATATATTTTGTAATTTGCTAAGGTTTACTGAAGACATGGGAGAAAATCTGGCATTTTTTCTTGTCGGATATGCGCTGAATCTGTTGATGACCGTTACGGTAAAAATTATCGTTTTGGGAGAGCGTGAAATTAGGGGAGAAGATCGTTGCTGGTCGAGGACGAAAGTATTGGCTAAACTGGGTTGGGCCCACATGAAGCGTTCACTTGGGTCGCCCTACTGTGGCGTTTTCAGTTAACAAAAATGTTAACCGTCTCTGTGAGCCAATTGCTTGTCAATCTTGGCCAGTCTCTTTTGCTTTTTGTTCGGTCAACGGCTCGCATCGACCGTCCAGACACATATACTGGCCTTTGTGGATTTGGACTGTTTA
>JAODPA010066362.1:0-10936 GCA_025585075.1 Nepenthes mirabilis | reverse complement strand
TATTTATCTTTTTCTTTAATTAATATTTTTTGATTTTTTTTTTCTTTTTGGTTCCTTGATCGTCTTGTGACTTACCTCACTAAATATCATATAATGTTAATCGCCATTAATGAACCCAACATAAATGCTGAAGGAAGTATCAGGCATCTCAAATGGCTAGAAGAAAGGGAACGATTTCTACCTTTCTCCTCAAAAATTTCACTTGCATTTCTTCTACTCTCTCTCCTCTTTCTCATGGCTGATCACTCTGCTCCTCTGTTGGCAGTCGTCCTCTTCCTCCTATGTTCAACTCTCAACGCGGGAGATGATTTGATCGAAAGCACATGCAAAGCCACCAAATTCCATGATCTCTGCCTATCCTCGCTCAGATCCGATCCCTCGAGCTCGCAGGCGGACATGAAAGGCCTGACGATCATCATGCTCAACATCGGCATAGCCAATGCGAGCGAAACCTACTCTTACCTGTCGTCGCAGCTGCTTCGCAGCGGCGGATCGAGCGACGGAGTGCTGAAGAAGGTTCTGAAGCTGTGCGCGGAGAAATATTCCTCTGCTAACGATTCGCTCCAATCTGCGATCCAAGATCTGTCGGCGGAGAACTACGACTACGCCTCCGTCCACATCCTTGCTGCTGCCGATTACCCGAACGTTTGTCGCAATTCGTTTAGGCGGTATCCTGGTTTGTCTTACCCTTCCGAGCTTGGGCGGAGAGAGAGTGGTTTTCAGCGTATTTGTGGTGTTGCCTTGGGGATTCTTGATCTTGTTCCTGTTGATGTGATAAGAACTTAAAATTTTGAAATTCTGGCCTATCGACATTTCATTTTCTTGATTTTATGGAATCAGTTGATGTGATCTTTGAAGGAAACAACCATGAAATTTTCACTCGGGATTGGCTCAAATTTTGGCTCAAGTGAAAACTGTTTATTTATTACAATCAATGCCTTTATAATTACTTCAATTAATTAGCTATTAAATCTATTATTATACAATTATTTTGGATTATGTATGTCATTATAAGGTGGTCTGTTGCGAGTTTCATATTGATGATGTAACTCCACAATTGCTACTTTATAAGTTGGGAAAGATTCTCCTCCCTTAGGGAGGAACTTTTTGGAGGAAGCTCGAACCCTAGTGGTTTGTGCTCGCAGCAGTGGTGCTTTCATTGAGACCGATCTCAACCCAAAGAGGGATACCTATAAAAGGTTCTAACCGAAAAGGGCTACTTATGAAGGGGTTAACCTGCTACTGGTGCGCTAAGGAAGAATAAAGTGTCGCAGAGTGAAAGCCGCTCAGTGAAATGTTGTAGAGTGCAACCGTCGAGATTTGCGGCTGTTAAATGAGAGAGGAATATTGCAAGCCTCACATTGGGATGCAATTTCACAATGGTTGCATTATAAGTTGAGGGGATTCTTCTCCCTCAGTATGCACATTTTGGGAGAAATTCAAGCTCCAATGACTTATATTCACAATATGATCTAGAAATATCTTAAAATTTTCTTACTTATTTAAAACACATTTCTTAGTATATAATGTTACAGAGTTTCAATATATAGTTTTTATATAGAATTGATATATTTTTTGATGAAAGATTTGGTTTAAAAATTCTTAATCTGATGAAGGAAATTCTAATGAGTCTTAACAAGTCTTAGCTGAAAAGAAGGAAGCAGGGAATCGGGGGAAGCAGAGAGGAGAGAGAGGAGGGTTCATCGGGGGAAGGCGGTGACCCCGGTGGCTGGCTAGAGCGGCGGCGACTGCAGGCAAGGCATTGGCAGCCATGGGTGAGGCGGAGCAGTGGCGGTGCACAGCCAGAGAGGGAGATACCACGCGAAGGAAAAGTTGAGAAAATGAAGGCTCTTGGGTCTAATTTCGACTTCGAACTAGTTGGAAAAGTTATTGATCGGGTCGAGATAAGTACACCCATACCCTTTTCATCTATTCTTTTTTATTTTTGTTCAATCCTCTTTAGGTATTATTGTCCCGATACCTAACTTATGCATGTATTTGTGATATACATGGCTTAATTATACATATATATGAATTTTATGTTCAAATTTGTAGAAATTGATCGGTTTTTGCACTAAAATCCTAATCCTACGTGTGAGTGGTTTCGGCCTCTGATCTTTGGAGCTTTTGTATAAATTGGGTTTAGAATATCATTACCCATATCTTATATAAGTTAATTTATCGATTGGATATCCGATTTGATAATTTTATATATTTTTTTGTTCATCGGAACCCTAACCTGCTCCCGGTCCTTGTTTAAGTATTTATTTCAAGTTTTATGTATAAATAGGCTTAAGATTATAATTACCCATGTCTTAAATTTGGTAATTTACCCATTAGATGCTCAAATTTTTTAGAATCGTCCAATATATACAACCAGGTACTGTTCATGCATGGGTACTGTTCACCTAAGCCTTTTTGATAAATTTTACATAATTTTTACATTAATTAATTATTAATTAAATTGTATATATATTTGCATGTGTTTAATTGTATATTTTTAAAAATATGTTTGTTAAATAATTATGAAGAAAATATTGTCCAAAAGCCTCTAAAGTTATAATTGCCTCTTGGTGGTAAAAATTTTTATTCTTTCCTATATTTATGATATTCGTATATGCAAATTAAATCATAAGAAGATTTAAATTCGAAAGAAAAATAAAAATCGTGCAAGTATTTGAAGGAGAATTCCATAATTATTATATGATTGATTTATTCTCCCGGATAGAGAAGATTGTAAAAGAAATTTGATGGACATTCCCTCAAAGAATAATAGTCATAAAACTAGGACCACGGAATTATGATTTTGGAGGGTGATATCCCTTGGTATGCCATTAGTATTATAGTGGAAGCTCAAGGATCATTTTGGCTGTATATTGTAGTAGATGATATTCTTTAGCATGCCTTAGAATGTTACTATGGAAGTACGATGACTGTCTCTAGACTACGGGAGGTTAGGGAGCGTTTTATTGGCCCCATATACCGGGTTATAGGTATACCACTTGCGCACGTGATGTTTGCCCTTGTGTACAGGTGAAAGTTGCTACAGGACGTCTAGTACATCGTTTGACCTTAGATTATATGGGGTATCGTGATTCTTTCTTCGTACTCCCGCACCTTTAACTAGTAAGGCTTACTGGCTCTAGTTCACAAAAATGAATAATTATGCATAATTTATATCCCCAAAAAAAGAATGATAAAATATAAAAAGTCAATTGTATTCCGACAGCATATTTGATCATGTTTTGTATTTACCAATCCTCATTATTTTCATATATCTTTCTTTTACTTTATTTTGTATATATTGTCATCGTCTTTGATTATATTATACTTGTTGAGTATTTTCTCACCCTTATTGCCCTCTCATTGCCTCCAAATTAGAATAGGTCTATTATATCCGATTAGACATAGTGGAGACTAGAAGTGGACTAGTCTTTGTACTTGGAAGATCATATCAAAGATTTCTATTTGTAATTTTGTATTTGTTATGAAAAATTGTATATATTTATATTTCAATTGTGAATCATAATGTATATTGTACATATAATTGATAATTAGATAATTTAGTTTCTGCTATATTTGGATTTATTTATACTTTTATAGGTTATTGTAGTTTGTAACAGGTACTTAGTGGCACCTCTCTCTTAGGCCGATGTTGTGTTTAGATACACATCATTGAAACCACGAATAATATGTGGCAATTGGATTCTGTGAGGAGTTATTGTTGTATGGTGTGGTTATATAAGTTGTTATATGTTGTCAAATTTATGAATTATTTGGATGTATTTTATTTTGAATAGGAGATTGTACATGTTCTTGTATCAGCTTGATAGCTGTATTACAGACGAAACTCTACTGATTTTTTGACAGAAAAGACGGTCCGTCACATGGTATTAGCATCAATACAAGCGTTGATGTGAGCCTATATTTGGAGTCTATCTTAAGGGCTTTTTATATCCTCTGGGCTAGCTCTATTTTGCTTAGACCAGCTCAACTTTACTTGAATGGTAAGGCTGGTTGCCAACTACCTTACATAAATTCAATAGGCTTGTATAAGGGTTGCAAGCGTCGATTAAGGCTACCGTAATCAATCGAAGGGAATTCCTTCCTTGAGAAGATACTGTACGCGGTAAATATTGGGGTTGTCATTATGAGAGATATGCTGAGTTAAAAGTTGCCATTACTAGAGAGATCATTATTTGGGATAATATTCGTGGTTCTGGTTGATTAAAGCAGATGATTTTCAGTGAGTTAAAATGGTATTGTGGGTCGTCTGAATTGGGTCGTGACTGGCTTGGGTTGTCTGGGTGGCTCAAATATTATTTCGGTCAACGGAAGTATTGATCAACCTCTGAGCCTATGGTCCGGATGCCTCCAAGACCCACCCCCGAGGTTGTGGATCTTTGCACTGGATCAACTCATTTCTACCATCCCATCACTACATAAATTAATAATTAAAACAACTAAAAATAATATTTGAAAAAAAAAATTCAATAATATTTTTAACATTCCGTTTGTAAATTTGCTATCATCAAATCCAACGCACGACCGAAGATGATGGAGATGAAAGACACTGCCGTCCGTAGGATGAACCGATCATAGGTAAACTTACTCAGCATATGAACGCCGCCACACCCTACCAGTCCGTTAACCCACGCTTCCCTTTCACTTTCTCGCACCCTCCCTCGCTCTCTCTGCAATCACTGGGCTTGATCCATCGAAAAAAAGGTACTTCGATTTCTAATTCTCGCTTGACCTTGGTAAGCATTAATGTAATTTGGCTTAATTTGAAATCTGTGAGTACGTTTCTCAAGAATCAGTTACTTATTTTGATTGAACTTCTCGTTACTCAATTTTCTGAATTACTGACTTGTTCTTCAATTTGTTACTCGATTTTGGCTATTTTTACGTGATTTGATTTAATTGAAAGACGCTGAAAAGAAAGGTTGGTTTTGATTTCAGCAGGTATTTGTTTCCTTCTGAGAGGGAGGGAAGAAACAGAATTCGAATACTCATTGTTTCGTTCGTAGATCCGATCGTTAACCAACATTTTTTCTTTTTGTTTCTTGTTTGCATTTCCTTGTCTTTTGACGTGTTGATTATGATGTATTTGAGTAATCTAAGTTAAAATTACCTCCAGTTTTTTAGGCAACAATGCCTATTATGCTATTCCTTTAGGTTTAGGCTAAGCATAACCTAGCTTGGTACGCACGATTTAACTGAGATTTAGTGATTGTTCTAAGTTTAGGTTAACTGATGGATCGTCTCAAATGTTATGATATTGTCGTGTTTCCGCGGCAGCTAGCTGCTGGTCTCATTCGCATAGGTGATTCCTGCGGCCTTGAACCAAAAGCAAGCGTTCTTTCTCTTTTCAACAATTATTCTTCAGTTGTCTCTGAACAACGATGATACTATTCTTTTTGTTAAAATCATTTCCACACCAGATTATAGTCCTTGTCTCCTGCTGTCCAGTTGCTCGCCTATTGGGTTAATCAGTTCAAAACAGTGATTATCCACTAGCTAGCCTATTGGTTCGATCAGTTCATCTGAAAACAGTGTAGTCCACTTGTTCCGACTGTTGCTAAGCAGTTTGCCAAGTAAGGGCAGCCCATTCATTTTAATTACTAAGTAATTGCTTCCCTCAATCTACACTTCAGCTTTCTTCGTTGTTTAGCTTAGGTTTTGTAGTGCCATTGTTCTCTAGGTTATTTACCTTCCGACATGTATGATTGTATTGACTTTCTATGTAGCATCTTCAACCAGTGGACAAGTCTCAATTTTCTATCCCATTTGAAGATGGCAGTACCCTTTCGATTATAATGCAATCTCTATCTGATTAATTCATCAGAAAAAAAATTGTGCTCTATTTCTTAATCTACATCGGTTACCTTCTTTTTCCTGCTAGTACCTTGACCAAGCATTCAAATTCTCTTGTCTATTTCTTTCTTTCTGTGTATGTATTCCTGAATCATCTCTTTTGTGTGTGTGTAAAATACATGGGCAGGGGGTCATGGTAAAGGCATATAAGCAAGAGCATGTCTACAAGCACCCATGGGAAAGGGTGACTTCTGCATCTTGGCGTAAGTTTGCTGACCCTGAGAACAAACGCGCATTATCTCACATCCTTGAAGTCGACACATTGAATCAAAGCGTGGATTCTCAATCTGGTCTACTCCATACAACTCGAGCTATTACCATCCATGCTCCAGGGCCATGGTTCATCCGCAAGATTATTGGTCAGGATATCTGCCACTGTGTTGAATCAACGGTTGTGGATGCCCGTTCTCGGTGTATGCATCTGACAACTCGCAACATCAGTCTAGAGAAGGTTTTAGAAGTTGAGGAGAAAATACAGTATGATCCACACCCAGATAATCCAACTGGGTGGACGATCTGCAGGCAGGAAACTAGCATTAGGATCAAACCGTTTTCCACGCTAGCATCCATGGCAGAGAAGGTAGAACAACGCTGTGTTGAGAAATTCATGCAAAATAGTGCAAAGGGCCGAGAAGTCATGGAGAAAATATGCAAGTATCTTGAAGCTGAATCAAGTGGAATTCCACTGTGATCATTATCTGGAACGTATAAATTTGCCTCTTCTTTCTTTGACTAGATTTGAATTTCATTGGCCCTCCTAGGGAGAAAATGGAGAATGAAGTCGAATCATAGAGGATAGAACTATGAATTCCCAGACATGCCAATTTGGATGTAATAAAAGATGGTTATGGTCTAGGTCTCCTGTTCTCTCTCTATTTTATCCCTTCAAAGAAAACATATGATAACTCGATAAGGCACTTAATTGAATTAGGTTTTTACCTCTATGTGCTTCATCAACTTGAGGTTGAAGGCAGTAAGAAGGATTTCGCTATCCTTTCAGTTTTTGGAGGCAGTTGGTTGTGAGATTTAACTTTGTTGCTGTGTTTGTACATGCTAAATATTGAAATTTTCATGGAGATTTTCGAATTGGACATTTTCTGAAGTGCTGGAAAATAGCAAAAATGGATTACTCGAGGATTGATTAATTTCCACTTTCTTGAATAAGATCTGCAAAACCAGATGTCTACTTGCAACAGAAATGCAAGCTGATCATCGGCATCCTATATTCTTGCCCCAGCCGCTTCGATGACCACTAAGTCTTTGCATTTCTCCTATTTATCCATCCAAAACATGAGAAAATTTGTAACTCATTTGCACCCTATATCCTATCTCCTTGCAAGTTGCTTCAGAATAGCTACTATCATCGTCGTTTTAGGGTACTTTGGTGCAATTACCGTGATTCTGAAGCTAGCGAAACAAAGTGAGATTAATGGGCACGCAAAGTTATGAAAGCATCTGGGTTAATGCCCATAGAGTAATAATTTATCTTCATTAAGCTAGAGATACAAATTCTAAGCAATGTTCTTTACATGTCAAAATATGCCAACCAACAAAAAAGTTCCAAAATGCAGTTGTTACAAACAAATTATATATACATATATATAGTTGTCCAGAATTGTGACAGCTACGACAGGGGCGGACACACAATTCAACAGCAAAGTCCTGTTGCATGATGCCAATTTTAAGAAACCTAACATCTACAAGCATAGCAGAGGGTTCAAAAAAATATGATTCAACGGCAAAATCACGCTGCTTGGTGTCAATTTTATGCATGCTCCATTTTGTTGCCACGCATGGTTCCAGTAACCCTTTATGGAAACCTTCTCCAACCAAAATAAGCAAAAGAACGACGAGCACGCTCCGTGTTAATATCTATAACAATGCAGCAGGAATTTATTTGGCTAAACAGAAAGAACAAATCTCAATTAACAGAACAAGCGAGGGCTTATGCAGCAGAGAGAGTCAATGCTCCTGGCGCAACTAGTCACCAATTCGCCCAACTTATCATATCCAACACACAAAAAACAATCCCACATTCCCTTGGTTATATATTCTGTGTGTCGGTATATGATAGGTTGGACGCATAGATAAATTGATGCTCTAGGGAAATAGAAATTTTCTTTTACAACAGCAGTAAAACATCTGACATACAACTATGCAGATTTGGCAACGTGACAAACTGGACAAGTACCTCAGGCGTAGTAGCATACATCACAAATGAGAAACGACAACCCCGTAAAAATAATATAGCGTAAAAAAGGCCTATCGAAGAAAGATCAATTACATGCAGCAAAATATTTCTAGAATTTCTACTAAAGCTGTACCATGATGGCTCAAGATGTTTTAATAATGGACAGGGCATCGCAGAATGAATGCAATGCATCACACACAAACCCAGTTTGAACTTTAAAGGACTAAGCACAAGAATGTCCTCATCAACTAAAAGTAGCACAAACCAACCATTTCAACATAAGCTATTTGAAAGAAATTTCATTTCAAACAGAATGACATATTACACGCCAACTAAGAGAGTGCCCGCCAAATCATCATATATAGCCATGGGCAAATGGAGCCAACAACATTTCAGCAACACAACACGGAATACTTGAAGCTGCAAAGATGTCCTAACTGCCGATCATCCCTATCAATCTTATAGGACACCTGCCGATATACACATCCAACTTAGGAGAAGTTTCATGGACATAAGGGTAGAATCCTATTTCAATACATCAAACCTCACCACCACCAAATTTAAATTTTGTCAAGCTTTTCTGCCTTGACAACAGGATTGGCCTTTGCTATAGCATCACGAGCAGCAGTGCGATAATCAAAGGGGCAGTTGTGTTTGTCTGAATATCGATGCACAGCACAGAACAAGTTACCACACCGACAACTGAACCCTGTTAAGCCAACCCGTTTCTTGCAAGTGCTGCAACAATTAGGACCTCGCATCACCTTCACCTCCATTTCGTCCCCCATGTCTGATGCACATGCTTCTAACTGGGTAATGACTTTTGGCTCCATGGGACCAACTTGCATGTTCACACTTCCAGCAACAACGGGCTCCTTTCCATTGCCACTCGATCCATTCACAATATTCTCAATGGATGATGCAGCAAGTTTAGCTTGCTCCTGCTTCAAAAGTGCATCTTTGTAGCACTTAGAACACATGTTCATTGTAGCCACACTACCAAAGAAGCCACAGTTATTGATGCACAAAATAGGACCCTCCAGAGGAGCTTGGCACCCTGTCTCATCGTGGTCCATTTCCAGGAACTGCACCAAAACCAATAAGAGAGAGAAAATAATCCGTCCATATATACAAAGCTATCAGCTAACAAAAAAAAAAAAGGCAGATGTAGTATTGTCAGTGCATGACTATCCAACTTCCTCGAGTAGCTTATGTATTTCTAGGCAAATATGCTCATGGCAAGGATAGACAATGATCAACAATTGACAAGTCAATTGGTTAATAATAATGCCATACAAGACAGCCTAGTAGCAGTTGAGTATTATAATAGCAAGTTAAAGAAAACTTACTAGGTTTCCAAATCACCTATGTACCATATATCAAATATGATTCTCAATTATAACCTATGATCAATATGACACTTTTTTATACATGGTGTATCCTGCCATGCATAAAGTATTGGCAGACCCGATAACTTTCAAGAAAACTTTAAATTTAAACTGGTCTTGGGAGCCCCAATGGTAAAATTATTATTGCATAGCTAATGTTCTTAATGGATGTGACAAGCTCATACACATTAAAAGTAAAACAAAGAAGCAAAGGACGGGGGAAAAGAAGCAGACGCAGTTAAGAAAATAAAGCATCCTTCAGGAGGCCTTTATCCTTTATTAGTGGCAGGATCTCTCTCGAAAGTACCAGGGTTGAATCCTCTTATGCTAACAGAGGCCCCTTTTTTTATTGAACAAATCAAAATAGATGACATCCGAACATCTGTTTCTTCCTTCATCTGTTACCAGAATCATAACTGATTCTACCAAAACCACAGCTAACAAACCAATAACTCAATGGAATAACGTCAAATCAGAGATGGACAATACGTACGAATAACTTCATCAAGTGGGGATGTCAAATCAGAGATGGACAACATGTACGAAAAACTTCATCAAGTGGGGATGATTATTGGACAAAGTTTCCCTTTGTCTATTTCTTTGTGGGATGGGTTCCAAGGACAGCAGAAATTAATGCGGAAATCTGGAAAATTCACGAGGAAATCATTCAAACATTAGCCCAATTCAAGAGTATTATCTGGGAATGATCAGACATATATGTAACCTTATTCTGTGATACGACGAGGCTGTCTTAATCTCTAAGTCACACTAAGATAATCTTCCAGTTGGTCTGCTTGTGACGCTGCTTGAATTTGAGGTTTTTATGCATTTAGCTTGATAGATTTGGTGTTAAAAAACCCTATTTGAATTCACATAAGTATGCAGGAAAATTCAAAAACCTAACCTTGAAATTCGATAGGTGTGGCCGACTTTCAACCACTATAACGAACCAATTGGTTCTGTATTCGCCAAATGAAACACAGGACGCAAGTTAAACCGATTACCAAATTGATCGAAAGCATGCACAACGCAAGTCATCAACAAGAGAAAACAGATTCCAATCCTATCAACAACAAGAGTTAACGTCGGACAGGTAAATAATAGGAGCACGAAAGAAACGAACCCTAACCCTAGGATAGATGGGGAGATCGCTTGGAGGAGATAAAAGGCGACCGACGGGCGAGGAGAGAGAAAAGATAGAGAGAGAAATTTGGGAGTCACTCTCTGTCCGCGGCTTTCTCCTAATAAAGAGCCGTTCTCACCCATCTAACAAACGCCTGTTATCTCACCATACTGGGAATGGAATCATTTTCCCATCCCAACTCTAGCCTCGTTTAGAATCTTAAAACACGGTTTTGCCATTAATTAGGGAAACCATTATTGTTATTAAATAAAAACATAATTGAAATGTTCATTAACAAGTAAGCATAGATATATAATTTTGAAAGTTGTCATGTACATATAAAAAATAAATAAATGT
>JAODPA010066361.1:0-32133 GCA_025585075.1 Nepenthes mirabilis | reverse complement strand
AATCTCTAATTATATAATAATACAATACTTTATAAGAATAAATCTAAGTAATAAAGAATATAATAGCGAATAAAAAGAAAGCGATCGGTAAAATATTATTCACGACACCAAAAATAATACATTGAAATCGGTGAAAAATAGATTATGATTTGAAACTCAAACTAATTAGTAAATTTTTTCATTTTTTTTTCTCTAATCCCCTAAAACTTAATAATATCATATATGTATTTATTGTGTCCTTGGATCCTGACCTTTGTATGGACGAATATCCAAATGAGTTCGTGGATCTTTTTCAGGCATTCTCGGACAAGACTCATGCAACACAAAAAACAAGGATGTCCTCTTAGGGATGACGATGTGATGATGGGATGTAGAGGGAGTGAGGAAAAGAGAAATAATATTCAATATTTTACGTGAAAAATCCTTCTTTAAATAAAAAAAAAAACCACGAAACTATGGGTTCTAGAACTTACTTCACTATTATGTGTTTGGTTACAAAAGAAAGACGAGATTATAGCAGAGTAAAGTAGAAAGTGTTCTACCTTTTTCTTTTTTCTCTTTCTCTCCCTATGAGTGTAATTATAAGTGTAAACATTCCCTCCCTTTTTTAAGTACACAGTAAATGTATATATAGTGCTGTGAGTCTTCCTACGTTGAGCACCCATATGGAACTGACGTGTGTAGAGCATTCTACCACCAACTCTACAAATCTTTCTTGTTATGTCAAAAACATTGCGTTTATGTGGGCTAGCTTCATGCGATGTCACTTATACAGTGATCTCGCATGCTCTACAAGTCATCATTCTTTTTGTAGCCTGACAGAATCAGCCACCCAATCCTGATGTGCCGATTTTGCTGGCGGCAAGGTCCATGGAACAATCTTGAGCCCTCGAGCCTTAATGGGCCTTATGGCCATTAAGGCCACTTGGGTCAACTTGGCTTTCTGAACCTCTTGGGCCTCTTAGGCCTATTGAGTCCTTGTGTCACTTGAGCCCGACTCACAAAAACGGGTCTTTCGTCTGAACCTTGAATATCTATACCTATCACTAGCCTTCCATGGCAAAGGGTTTGAAGACTTCAACCTTTTGGCATGTCCATCGGCCGTAAGAGTTTCTCACACGAAGGTTTTCTTCACTGGAAGTCTGTTCGTGCCCTTACTCTGTGGCGCTGTTCAACTGTTGCTTGAAGTTGGCATTCATTCCTTTCCTCTTACAAATGTCTGCGGATATAGTTTAAACTGAAGTCTGGGGACGTCTTTGACACCAGTAGCTTGACCAAAACATTCGAGAATATTTTTGAGACTTACAATTTGACCAAAATGTCTGGAAAAATTTTGAGGTCAATGGTTTGAAAAAATGTTCGAGGAATTTTTGAGTTTTGGACATTAGGGGGCGCCACTAAGTAATAGTCGTTGCCACACATGTGTCTGAGATAAAAAATGTCCTTGGGCATTATTGTGACTAGAAGCTTGATGAGAACGTGCCCGAGGACTTCCTTTGAGTCCAAGAGGCTAGCATGCGCCACCATCTGAACCCTTAAATGCGCAATAAATACGCATTAATGAGATTGACGTCGCCTTGAAAATATAAGGCCCACTACCGTCTACAGTTTACGGGAAACTGACGTGTGACAAGGGTAATTGTGAGTCACCCATTTTTGAATTTCTGTCATTTCAAATCATCCTTTTTTCCTTTATCTTCCTTGTGCAACCTTAAGGCATTCTCTCTCGAATGTGTTTTCTTTTGAGCTTTCATCTACCATTCTTTCTGCACTTTCTCTGTTCTTTCTTCGAACTTTCATGGCTCAAGGAGTGAAGGATGTTGCGTCTTCTCTTTCACTAGCAAGCCTTGATGCCATCTGCACGAAGTATGACATTCCAAACTCGACGGCAATGGTGGTTCCTGAACCCCATGAGAGGACTTGCAACCCGCTTGATGGCTTCATCACCATTTACGAAGTCCACCTCAATGGTGGGTTTCGTTTTTCCATTACTCTAGAGTTATACCATATTATGATGGAGCTTTAAATTCCATTTGCAAGGCTGCAACCTAACGCTGTTAGGTACATCGTATCACGTTGTGTTTTTGCACGCTGCCATGATAAAGTGCTTGAGGTTCCAACGGTAAAGGTGATGCTCATATTCACTCATAGCCAGGACAGGATCATCATCACTCCACGTCTTGAGTTCATTGTGATGAGTGGTGAAAACCCTGATTCTACCAAGAGGTGGAAGGATAAGTTTTTCTTCTTGGGCGTCCGTGAGAACTAGGCCCTCTCCAATGTCTGGGAAAATGTGATATCCCAGTATTGCTTAGACACCTCTGTTGAAGAGAGGACGGTTGCGAAAGCGGTCACAGACCTGGTGCTGGCCACACTAGGGACCTTTAACGAAAATAAGAAGAATATATGGCTGAGACCCGAGAATATGGTGAAAGCCAAGAGGGAGTTTTAGCCCAATGACTATGGCGCCCCTGCTGCTCCACCTGCAATGAAGAAAAAGAAGTTGAAGAAGAAGGAGAGAGCTCTAAGGATCGAGGAGCCTTCCGAGCAGCCAAGGAAGAGTTGCTGGACTAAAACCTCAAAGCGTTCAATGATTATTGTTGAGTACTCCTCGTCCGATGATGACAAGGTTGTTATTGAGGAGCTTGTGAGGAGATCGAGACCCTCGCAGGCAGTGCCAATCCAAAGAGCTGAGAATGTTGGACCTTCAGTTACTTCTGCGCCTCCTGAGCAACCCCTTGAGTTTGTGGACTTTCCAGCGGAGACACCTGTTGCCCAACCTCCCCTTGATGAGCCCATGCCTGACATTCCTTCTACTTTCATTAAAGAGGTCTCGGATTGGATTGATAATCCACCAGAGAACATTACTAAGGGTTAGGCAGAAGAGGAGACTGAGGCAGCATTGGCCGAGGAAGCAGCAATGATGACTATGTAGACAACTGCTGAAGTCGAGGAAAGCTGTGCCGCGGAGCCACTTGCTGTTGAGACTGTGAGCTCTCTTGCCTTGCAATCCAAATCTACAGTCCTATTGGGATCCCGCCAATGGTTCTTTAGGAGGTCTTGGTCGAGGACGGCGTAGGGACTTCTAGTGCTGCTGGAGCACAGACTATGTCTAGGGATTACTCTGAAGCGACTGAACCCCTAGTCTTAAAGTCTGGTGAAGTTCCTCCTGCGTTTGAGTCCAGTGGCTACATTGGCGCACGCAGAGTCAGAATCCCCCAGAGTGGAGAGCTCAGTTGGGAGCTCTCTCTTATCTAAGGTACTCCTTTATCCTTCTCCAAGCTTTTGCCCCCTTTTGTTTGTGCACTAATGATTTGTTTTCATTTTGTAGCTTCATGAGCTAGCCGACAATTTTGGCTCGATCATTGACAAGGCCGTCCGGACCTCTGCAAAGCTGGAGGCCCTCAGGACCTCAGGGTAACGCATCCAACGTATAGAGTTTGAGCTTGCTGAAGCCAACAACTGAGTTTCTTCCCTTCAGATATTGCTGAGGGAATAGGAGCGACTAAACGTCTCCCTTAGAGGCAGGAACCCGCAGCTGGAGGATGAGCTTAGAACCTCGCTGAAGCCCAAGGACATAGGTCCAGCTCTAGAACACAAGTATTCGGACGCCATTAAAATGTGCCACCAGATCTTGAGGATTTTGGTCCCAAATTTTTCTGCTGCTATATTTGATCCTCGGAATGTCAGTGCTCAATGTAGGGTTGACCTAGTCGATCTCCCCGAAAGATAAAGGGCCTATGACTCTTCTTGATCAAGACCTTCCAGCCAGCCTGAATCTTCCGGGCAGCCAGGATCCTTGGAGCAGCCAGGAACCCCAGCATCTTAATGTATTTTCTTTTTTTTTTGCTTGTATATTGCTGTACACAATATATTTATATATAAATGAAATTTACTCCATTTTGGTGCAACCCTTCTTTTTTTTTTCTCATACTGCTTCTATGTTAGGTTCTTCCTAGGCATAATATAAAGAAACTTCATCTTTTATTAGCTAAGTATCTAAACTGTTTGACCATTTTAAGCTGAAGATGTTACTTCTAGGGTCGTCGCATACTTGCTATTTTGAGCCCTCTAAATTTTTAAGTTCAACCTCAAGGGTTATTTGGTATCGTGGCCAAGTTTTGAATTCGACCTCACATGGGCCACCTGGGCACTCCTAGTTTTAAGTTTAGAGCAAGTAAAAGGGATTCTTTCACTTGACTTAGAGGCACTTTAGGTCTTTTATATCAATAAAATGAGATGCAAATATTCAATGAAGTGCAAGATAGTAGATATGAAAAACAAATTTTATAAAGTTAACAAAACATATTACAAGCACATCACATGATACATTTTGCCTTACCTGACCATCTATACATTTACTGGTAGTATTTTTTGAGGAGTGTGGAATTTTACATTCGAGGGACTAGTCAGCTTTCTTGGGTGCGCAATTTATAGGTCCTGTTCTAAAGGATAGCTAAGATTAGAAATGGCCCTTCTTAATTTGGAAAAGGTTTATTTCGATCGGTCTTTTTACCTGTGGCCTCTATGCTTCTCAGTACTAAGTCCCCTCCTTCAAACCGTCACGCCTTCACCTTTTTATTATAGCATCGGGCTACCCTCTGTTGGTATGCCACTATTTTCTGCCTTGTTAGGTTTTGTGCTTTCTCGAGCATGTTAAGATTTTTTGCAAAGTCTTTGATCATTGCCACTCGAATCGAAGCACTCGACTCAAAAACTTGACAGTCTGACTTCCATTGGAATGATTGCTTCAATCCCATAGCATAGGCTAAAGGGTATTTCTCTCATGGGCTTCCTCGGTGTGATCCTATACGACCAGAGGACAAATGGCAGCTCGTGCACCCATGAGCCCCCAAATGCTTTACATTGTTTTTAGTCTATGTAAAATTGTACAGTTTGTGACCTTTACTTATCCGTTGCTTTGCGAGTATGTGACTAATGTATAGACCAACCTGATTCTCAGGCCGGTATAGTACTTGGTGAACTATTTTTTAGTGAATTGGATCTCGTTGTCAGTCACGATACACTCAGAAATTCCAAACCTACACACAATATTCTACCGGCTAAATTTTGTGGCATTCAACTCTGTGGTCTTTGCTAGTGGCATAGTTTCGACCCATTTTGTGAAGTAGCCTATCCCAACGATCAAGAACTTTCTCTACCTAGCCGTTGTAGGTAATGGTTCGAAGATGTCAAGCCCCTGTTGAGTAAAGGGCCAGGACGATTGCAGAGCTCGGAGCTCTGTGTGAGGCTGGTGAGTGAGGTTGCTGTGAATTTGGCAGTTATTACATTTGTGTACGAAATTCATGGCATCATATTTCATGGTCGACCAATAGTATCCTTATCTCATGAGTTTGAAAGCGAGGTTCTTACTCCCAATGTGGGATCTACATATTCCGAGGTGTACTTCTTAGAGGGTATAATCAGCCTCCTCGGGAGTAAGACACCTTAGGTAAGGGGCAGAGAATCCACACCGGTACAGTTGACCGTCCATGATAGTATACCAACCTGCAATCTTCTTCACTTTTTTGACTTCATCTGCGTCCTTAGGTAAAGTCCTGTCAAACAAAAACCTTAAGTAGGGAGTCATCCAATTGCTGGCGCTCGAAACTTACATCACCTTTGGCTCGGGATCTTCGATGCTTGGCTTGTCAAGGAATTTGCGCATCCATTAGGAGTATTGCTTTGGGCCTTCGGATGTAGCCGCCCTTGCCAGCATGTCGGCCTTCCCATTCTCTTTTATGGGGATGTGGACCATTTCCATCCTAGCTAAGTCCGCGGCTAAGCTTCAGACCTTTGTAAGGTATTTGGAGAGTTGGGGACTGTTAACCTCAAAATGTTCATGGACTTGATTAACGACCAACTCGGAGTCGCTGCATACAACCAAATTTTGGGCAGAGCATTCATTGGCTAACCGGAGTCGTACTAGCAGTGCTTTGTACTTCGCGGCATTGTTGGTTGACGAAAATCCAAGGGTCATTGAATATTTTATTTTCGGCCCCTCAAGCGTTCTCAGCATAACGCTAGCTTTGTAGCCATCCTTCATTAAGGAGCTGTCGACGTGAAGTGTCCATATTGGTGCGTCGTTGGGCTCATCTACTTCACAATGGTTTGCAGCACCTAGGTTCGATGTCGTTGTTTCAATGATAAAATCCGCAAATGCCTGACCTTTCAAGGTTGGCATCAGACGAAATTCTATGTTGAACTTACCCAACTCAATGGCCCACTTGACCAGTCGTCCTGACATCTCGAGCTTCCGTAGGATAGCTCTCAATGGCTGATTGGTCAGGACTACCACTTTGTGCGCCTAGAAGTATGGTCTCAGCTTTCGAACAGAATATACAAGCATCAAAGTTATCTTCTCTATATGGTGGCACCTGGTCTCTATGTTTGCTAGGATTTTGCTCACGCAGTATAGGAACTGTTGCCTGTCATACTACTGTCGCATCAACACCAAGCTCAAAGTTGTGCCGGACACGACGAGGTACAAGTACAGCTCATCGCCTTGCTGTGAAGAAGCTAAGAAAGGAGGGTTCGAAAGATATTCTTTGAGTTCTCGGAACGCCTCCTCGCAGTCATTGGTCCATTGGAAGCTGTTAGTTTTCGTCCCTCTAAAGATCTAAAAAACGGCAAGTATTTCTCGGTCGATTTGGCCAAGAAGCAAGAGAGAGTAGCTATTTTTCCAGTTAGTTTCTAGGCCTCTTTCATAGTCCAAGGAGATTTCATGTCATGGATAACCTTGATCTTCTTTGGATTCACTTCAATCCCTCAGTGTGAAATGATGTAATCCAAGAACTTTTCAGATGTTACTCCAAATGTACACTTGGTTGGGTTGGGCTTTATTTGGTGCGTCCTCAGGACATCGAAGGTCTCATCCAGATCTTGAATGTGGTGGTCGATTATTCGGCTTTTAACGAGCAGATTGTCGACATAGACCTCCACATTCCTTCCAATCTAATCCTGGAACATCTTATTCACGAGCCGTTGATAAGTAGCACCAATATTCTTGAGGTCAAAGGGCATGACCCTATAACAATACGTTCCTTGGTCCGTCATGAATGATGTGTGCTCCTCATCTTTGTGGCTCATCCTTATTTGATTGTAACCCGAGTACGCATCCATGGAACCTATAAGTTCATGGCTAGACATCGAGTCTACGAGCTGGTCAATCTTGGGTAATAGGAAGCTGTCTTTGGAATATGCCTTATTGAGATCTGTGAAGTCCATGCATACCTTCCATTTCCCATTACCCCTTTTTACCATGACCACATTGGATAAACAATCTGAGAACTGTACCTCCCGGATAAATGCAGCGTCTAAAAGCTTCTTCACCTCTTTGCGGATGGCCATCGGTTTCTCAGCCCAATAATTTCTGCATTTTTGCCAAACATATTTATGACGAGGATCAAGACCCAGTTTATGAACCATTATGTCAACTGAGATTTCCGGCATGTCACTCGGTACCCAGGCAAAAGAGACTAAATTTTTTCAGAGGAAACTGATAAGCCGGTCTCTGAAGGACTGAGGCAGGGAGCATCCTATTTGGACATACTTTTTAGGATCTCTAAGATCCAGTGGGACCCGGATGGTTGGCTCTCCAGATTGTGCTTGCTGCAGCGTTAATTTGTCTCAAAGGTCAAGGTCTTCCAGAGGTTGGGGAAGACGTGTCTGTATGACTTGGGACAGGTAGCATGTCCGTCTGGTAGTTTGGTCTCTGCGGACCTCCCTAATCCCAAATGCAGTGGAGAATTTTATCATTAAATATGGGATGAAAGTGATAGTACCGAAGACAGTCAAGTAAGGACATCCGAGGATTACATTGTAGATTGATGGAAAGGTGAGAACCTTATATGCAATTCTCGGGTACGTTCCTAGTGTGACCTCCAGTTAGATGACACCCTAAGCCAAAACTGGCTTGTTGTCCAATCCGTAGAGTGATCCTTCGGTTGCTCTTATTTAACTTCTCTTAAGTCCCAATTTAAATTAAATATCAAGATAAAGTAAATTCTTTAAACTTTTATTATCAATAAAAACTCATTTCATCTGGTAGTCATTGACTACGTCAGAAACGAGTACAGTTACAACCAATGGGTCAGAATGAGAGGAAGTTACATGAACCATAAATTCGTTGCTAAAACTAATGACTTTGTCCCTATTTCCTACCCTTAGCCTCTTCGCTGCAACAATCTCTCAAACGTCTTCACGGGTCGGGCGAGTTGATATCATATTGACAACCCCTATGAACACTCAGTTCCTTGGTGGGTCAGCCTCAACATCACCTGCTATTCCTGAGGCTAGTCCGAGTATTTGTAGAAAATAATTAAGGTAATCCCTCCTTATTAGCTCTTCAATCTCCTTCTACAGCATTCGACAGTCCTCTGTACTGTGGCCTCCATTGTTATGGAAATAGCAATACTTTGTCTGGTCTTCACCATTTGGGTGTTTTAGCGCTTTGGGCCACTTTAAAAATTTCTTATCCCGAATCTGCATTAGGATGTTGGTATGGGTGTCATTCAAGAGAGTTAGGTTCACTGACTTAAGCTGCCTCCTAGTGACCCACTTAGACTTGTGCAGCTTCTTTATTCCTTGGGGACCTGGGCGATCCTTGCCTTTCCTCTTTCCTTCCACCGTCCTCAGGCGAAAGTTCTCTTCCTTCTCTAGCTTCTTCACGTTGTTAGCTTCTTCGGTCGCGATGTATGCTTGTGCAACGGTCTCGGCCTCTGCGAATGTCTGGGGTCCTTTGCGGATGATGTGTTTGAAAAAAGTTCCTCCTTCCAATGTAAAAAGAAATGCGTTCAGTTTTCCCTTGTCGGCCAGCTTTGGGATCTATCTGGCCATTGCTATCAAACGGGCCACGAATCCCCTCAGACTTTCCCCGGCACCATGTTTCACATGAGTAAGGTGTCAGGGCTGCTTCTCGATCCTCCTGTTGGAGGCAAACTGCGAGAGGAAACTTGCTACCAACTTGTTGAATCACTGAATGGATTTGGCTGGCAGTTCGTAGAACCACACCCTTGCATCTCGTTTGAACGTCAACGGGAAACACTGACACATGGTCATCTTATCCGAGCCTTGGAGACTTAGATGCTCTCGAAAGTGATTAAGATGATCCATTGGATCAACGCTCCCGTCATACACATCGAGGTTTGACATCTTAAACTTTGGAGGGAGTGGCATCGTCCTAATCTCCATCGTAAATAGGAGCTGGTGTAGATCAGCTCCTCCTCCACTATATCCATCAAAGACTCGTTGCCAAACTTTCTTCAGCCTCTCCTCCACATGGGGTGGAGCCATCGTCTTTTTTTCATTGAGGTAATTCCTCAACTCGTAAGGATCTTAGACTACTTGCAGTTCTCGGAGGCTCTTGACCCTTGGAGGGGCTTCATCACGAGGAACTGCCTCCTAAATGGCTCGCTCCTAATTGTCACGAACGGATTGAGGATTCTGCCTCTTCGGGCTCTCCTGTTGGATTTGAAGACCTAAGCAACCTTCAAGTCACTGTGAGACTATACTATTTGAGGAAACTTGAGTCCTCGGTTCCTTATGTTGGCTTGCTTGCTTGCTTGTTGGGGTGCTTCTTTTCCTAGCCTTTATTTTGGGATGTCGCGGTCTGAGAGGCCTTAGAAGGCACTCCCTTGACCCGCTCATCCATCTTCAAGCAAAGGCTCTGGACAGCGTTAGACACGTCATACATTCTCATTACCAACGCCCGTACGTACGGATCAAGATGATCTTCTATTCTAATGTACGCTGTGGGGCCGTTACCACATGAGGCAGCATCTCTTATTGGGGTATTAACTTGTACTCTTGTGTTCACCATTTTATAACTTTTGAAAGATGTGTTAACCTGACTTTTAGTCTGTTTTCATAGACGGCGCTAATATTGCATCCTCGGATCCTGACCTCTATACAAACGAAGATCCAAATGAGTCCGTGGATCTTTTTTAGGAGTACTCGAATAAAATTTGTGCAACACAAAAAATAAGGATGTCCTCTTAGGGACAAGGATGTGATAATGGAATGTAGAGGGAGTGAGGAAAAGAGAAGTAACAACTGATATTTTACGTGGAAAACCTTTCTTTGAATAAAAGGAAAAAATCACGAGACTCTGTATCCGAGAACTTACTTCAGTATTATGTGTTTGGTTACATAAGGAAGACAAGATTGCAGCGGAGTAAAGTAGAGAGTGTTCTATCTTTTCTTTCTTATCTTTCTCTCTCTATGAGCGTAATTATAAGTGTAAACGTTCCCTCTCTTTTTAGGTACACGGTAAATGAATCCTCCTAAGTGGAGTACCCACGTGGAGCTGGTGTGTGTAGGAAATTTTGCCACCAACTCTGCAAATCCTTCTTGCCATGTCAGAGACGTTGCGTATATGTGGGCTGATTTCATGCGATGTCACTTCTACAGTGATCGTGCGTGCTCTACAAGTCATCATTCCTTCTGTAGCCTGATAGAGTCAGCCACCCAATCCTGACGCACTGATTTTGCAGACACAACAGGGTCCGCAGACCAATTCTAAGCCCTCGGGCCTTAATGGGCCTTATGGCCATTAAGGCCAGTTGGGCAAACTCGGCCTTCTGGACCCCTTGGGCCTACTGAGTCTGTGTGATACTTGTGCCCGACTCACAAAAACGGGTCATTCGTCTGAGCCTTGGATATTTGTACCCATCAATATTAACCTTAGGGAACACACAAGAGCGTAATAGTATGGGTACATGCGTACTCTTCACATGCATCAGGTATAATTTTTTTGGATAATTCGCGTACATGTATCCTCCTGACATTGTTCCTATTATAATTGGCATATGGTTATCTATCAAGAGCCTATCACATGCAGATATTTCTGGTTTGTTAGAAATAGCTTTTGCTCGGCCAACCCTTGCATAAATTGCATGCAATCCTTTAGTGGATCTTGTCACTTAGATAACACTTGCCAACGCTTAGCTGACCTTGTACGAGTATCGCATGAACATTAAATGAACCTTAACAATTGGCTAACCATTGACCGACCTTTCACTAACCTTTCTTTGATATTTTTGTCTGAGCGTATCATTGGATGACATGTTAATGAGTATAGATTTACAAAAGAGTAACAAAAAATCTAATAAATTTTTTCTCATGACCTTGTGAGGGCCATCACCATTCCAGTGATCATTTAGTATACTTTAAGCTTTCCCTTTCACACCACCTTTGTTATTATATCTAGCTTATTTTCTTTGGTCTTGACTTTATCAAGTGTTAATAATTCTAAGTCAATAATATTCTCTATCTAATGATACCAAACGTCAATGTGCTTCCATCTGGAATGAAACGAAGAATTCTTGCAAAGGTGAATGGTACTTTGATTATCATATAGACCACGTATCACTATTGCTTGAAGTTGAGTTTTTAAATGAACTTCCTTATCCATAACGTTTCTTTACTTGCTTCCATCACCATGATATATTCGACTTTGATGGTAAATAGAGTAACACATTTTTATAGTATTAATTATCAAGACACAGCTCCTCTCATAAATATAACTAGGTAACCTAAAGTGAACATCCAAGAGTCAATATCGCCTATTATGTCAGCATCATAGTATCTGATCAAAACTGACTAACCATTACCAAAGCATAGGCATGTCTCAAAAGTACCAAAAGTATCCCAAAGATACCTCAGACCTATTCTACCACAAACCAATGTTCCCTTTTGAAATTTGAAAGAAATTAGCTAGCAGTTTCAACTGCATGAGCCATGCCCGATCTCGTACACTCCAAACTATATATCAAACTACAAATGGCCAAAAAACAGGGAAGATGTTCTCTCATTATCCATAGAAGGACATTACCGAATCCTCACACAAGAAATCTCGCCTTGTACCTTGGTTGAGGATTTTCTCATTGGATTTCAAGCAAAAAACCAACTTATTTTTCAATGCTTGTCTGCTCTTAGAAAATTTAATCATCTCAAAGTGTGATTTTCATGTAATAAAATTTGGTTAGTTTAAAAAGTCAATTGACCCTCAACAGCCTTTGCTTGGCATCACTGCCTGAGTGAGCCACTGGATAATAAGTTAATGAGTGTGGAGCTCACAAATGAGTGACCTGAAAACCAACACCCGGAAGGTCATTTGAAACATTAATTCAATTAGGATAAAATAATGAATATCTGTTTGGCCAAACTCATCGTGGAGCTTTTGGAAGTAGTTACAAATTAAAACTTGCATTACAAGTGCTATTTAAGCTTTTCTAGAAGTTATGTAGGGATGTTGAAATAAATTCAGATTTAAAATTTTTAAAAACACTTGAAAGCGGCTCTTGACCCCAAAACCTCTTTCTTCAAAATGACTCCTAATAGCATAAAATGATGAATGGCTGTTTGGCTAAACTTGTAGTTGAGCTTTTGAAAAAAGTTACAAATTGAAGGTTGCATTAAAAGTGCTATTTAAGCTTCTCTAAAAGTTATATAGAGATCTTAAAATTAATTTAAATTTGTAACTTTTTTCGAAAAACGTTAGAGAAGCCCATAAGCTCTTTTCCAAATTTAGTCTAAACAGAATAAAATGAGGAATTAAAACCAACCTGACTTCCAAGTTGCTTGACCAAGCGGGTATCAGCTAATGGGTTTTCAAAAAGGCCCATCTGAAACTTAACCCTTAAAATTCTCTTCACTGCATCATCAATTCTGCTCATGGGGATGATTTTTTTCTTCACTTCAGAGGTCAGGCCGTCAATAAATTCTGTATAGTTGTAGGGAACCATTATCTGCAAGAGGCTCAGAGAAATAATTATCCTGTAACTCAATAAGATAAACAAGAAGCTAATGCGGACATGGGAAATAGCGGTCTCTTTCTATATGATATTTTTGCAGAGGGCCTAATCACCCCTCTACTTAATAGTGACACGAAACAGTGCCGAGTGCTTTGTAAATGTCGCAATGAGAAATTAGGAGAAAATTGTTGTCAAATGATGTTTTGCATGAAAGGCCTTTGAAGTCATTTTCTTACAAGTCCTACACCCATTGATCATGTTATCCGGTGATTTTCTTAGTATTTATGTGAGGTTTTGAATGAAAATATTTATGTGAAACAATATCAAAATATGTTAGATCTATACAATTCCATTACACAATCGAATCACTATATGTTTATAATCAACATCAAAGTATCGATTCAAAATATTATGAACCAGAGAGATGGAAAGGAAAGGGAAATATCAAAGGCAAAGCTCTGTGAGATAGTAAGCATCGATTTGGTGAATAATTCGTCATTTGCAAAGCTAAACAACTTATTGAATGTAAAAGAAGGGAGAAATTCATCAATTGCGAAACAAAATAGCCACTTGAACACGAAAGAACAAAGAAAATTCGTGAAATTTGAGTGATTTAGGGCTGTGGAGGTAGAAGCATTAATGAGAGAGGCGCGAGATGAAATGTGAGTGCGAGTGATTTAGCTGCGAAAAGTTTAGAAGCACTTTTTAAAACTCTTAATTCTTATTATTTATTATCAATTATTTTATTTTTTCATAAAGTGATATTTATTTGATTTTGAAATTTGAGTGATAAAATTATATATTTACCACTATATTGTATATGTTAGTGATTAATAGTGTCCAAAATATACTTGTTATTAATTTTTTATTATAAAATTTTGTTTTATTGTAGTATTTGCTCGAGCAATGGCACTTTCAATGGTATTAGAGAACAGTATATGTGCTAGCAACGATTTGAATTTCAGCATCGGATGCACATCTTATATGGCTCGAATATTTGATTAATAATAATCTTAAATAATTAAACTAATATAATTACAATTTGGGTCAAATGGTGTAGAAATTGGATCAAAAAATTAAAATTAGACTAGTTAACTCAGTGCCTGATTGCGCCAGAGTTCCAAACACATGGGTCAAAGAGTCACGTAAAGAACTAAATTTTAGCATGTGCTAGTACATGTGCTAGCAATAAACTGAATTTCAGCATCAAATACACGTCTTATAAGGCCTGAGTTTTTTAATTAATGATAATCTTAAATGATTAAATTAATATAATAAAAATTGAGATCAAATGATATAAAAAATTGAATCAAAGAGTCAAAATTGAACTAGTTGACTCGACACCTGATAGAGGCTAGACCTCCACCTGAGGGCCAAAACCCGTGGGGTCAACACATGAGGGACGTCTAATCAGCGCTCGAGCAATCATAAGTAGTAGCTTAGCGCCTGACGCTCATCTAAGTGGTGCTCAAGTACAGAACAGTATAAATAAGCATCCTACTCAATTTTCTAGCATTGTTTCAAAATTTTTTGAGAGTACAAAGAGAAGCAGCCGAGGAGAAGAAAGAGAGGAAGAGAGAAGAAGCAATAAACTCAAATTTCAGTTGATTTAAGTGAAAATTTGGATAAAACGGAGTCAAGGCAATTGCATTCTATATTTCTCATTCTATTCTTACTATTCTTTTCTAATTTTTTATGAGTAATTCTTATTCCATTACTCAATTATGCTATGATTTCAAAGTATAAGTATTAATGCTTATATTGAGCATGCACGTTAGTTTTTTATGGTTTTATAGAAAAATTTTATAAGAACTCACCCTTAAATTTAAGTATAGTATATTCTAAATATTTTATTTTAGTTTCATGTATTGTCTGAAATTTTTGGTTATTTGCTCCTATATGTTTAATTTCGTAGATAATCTTCTTGCATGTTTAGAAAATACTAAGTATAGGTTATATATATTCTTTATGCGGTCTGGATCCAAACTTGAACAGATTCGGGTCAAGTAATCCATTAGGTTCTGGTCACCATTCGTTGAGTTTTGGGTCCTACACACGACAATTTCAAATTAGAGATCAAGTGACGGCGGAATTTGATCCCATCGAAAACACTCTGACGTTCAAATCAATAATCGGCGTTTTGAAATTATAAGGTGAATGTAAGGGATATAGAAATGAATGCAAGGAGTGAATTTGTAAGTGGGAGTGCACTCGTAAGATGAGTGGCTTTTGTAATTGCCCGTGAGGAGTAGTTTCTCTAACTATTGAGTTCGTTGATAATAGTAGCAGAGGGAGAGTTAGCATAGGATGCTTGAGAGAGTCGGAGGGATTTTGAGAACTTTGTAATTACTTGAGAGTTTTTGTGGGCAAGAGAAAGCGTCAGCTCCCATGGCCTTTTATAGCCATAGCCACGGGATGCGTTCATTATGCAGAGGGGTTTGATACCCATGTTCTGTTGGAGATCGTTGCATTTCCTATGTAAGTGTGAGTGCCTTTCTGGTTATAATGGTCAAAGAGGCTGATTTCATTCCTTTTACGTTTTATAACCGTTAGGGTTTTCAATGAACCGAACATAGATTTTGGCGTCTTCCTCTCGGAATGTGCTTTGATTCTGGAGATGACTGTTATAGTGGAGATTATATTCTTTGGAGATGCAAAAAATTAGGACAGATGATCGTTATGGCTTAAGGACGGACAAGTGGACCAATTTAGGTTTGGGTTGCGTACGTCCTGAACCTCAACCGGTCTACTGGCCACTTTTCTGGTCAACGGAAGCGTTGACCTTCTTAGACTCAAATGGGTTGTCTTGATCTTGGATCTCTACTGATTCACTTGCTTTTCGCCCGGTCAACAGTAGCGTTAACCGTCCAGTTAGAAATGGGTCACTGAGGATTTGGGGCACTTCCTCCTTTGGGCTAACATGCTACTAACATTCCTATCAGTTCTAAAAATTCATGTAAATTATTCTGCATGTATATTTATAAGCTGAAATTCTACATGTTACTAATTTTGCTAAACTTTGACCCTTGCATGAATTAAATTTATATATAAGGTTTTACATGCTTTAAATTATCAAATATATGGCTTATGTAAATTGATTAATACACACAATTGAACCTGCAAAATCTAAACTTTTGATAAAATTTTACACATGTTGAATTGTACAAGCTTGCTAAATTTTTTATATTAATTGATTAATTCAACATCTCATACTTTAAAAATTATAATGACCAAGTTTTACGAAATGTTAAGCATGAAATGCTAGAATGATTGAAGAAAAATACTACAATTAAGTTAAGAAATATAATTATTTTTTTCAGGAATAAGAAAAATTAAGAATTATGAAGATAAGTGTAGAATTTTTATAAGAATTTATATTGGACTAAGATTATTGTTCAGTCGGTAATATATTATGACATACCTTGATATATTATAGTGGTGTATCGATATCTGAAACTATCATCCATAGGTTAGAAGTGACGTTCGACTCCGTCTATAGGGTGATATGTATATGACCCACCTATGAATCTTGAATAATAGCGTATGACTTTTGGTTGTGTGGGAGTATACACAACTCGAACTTTGATTATCTACTCTTTTAGTCAGTACGGCCTATTGGCCTTAATTTCTAGTAAAAATAAGAATTAAGTATGTTTTGATAATTTAAATTATATAAGAGCAAGATAAGAAATTTATAAATATATAAACTGAATTTTCTACACAAATTTTATATTATTATATCCGATCATGTTCTTTAGTCCTTCCGTTATGTTTTTAATGTAAAAATATATGCTTTATTGTTATATATATGTATTTTACTGAGTTTTTTATTCACTCTCTTACTATTTTACTTGCCCCTTCAAATGAGACGTAAGAGTTTATATTGGATGAATAGGAGTAAAGATTGATGATGATCGAAGAGATTAGATTAGCGTTCCATTAATGTTTATCATTGTTTATTGATTTCGGGCAATGAATGTATTATCCTATATTTCAGACAGTGTTTAGGCATCTAAAGATGTATTATGGTGTTCAATAATGGTTAATGTATCAATTAATGTTGGAACAATAGCCGTAAATTGTTAAGTCAAATGTCGATTGTGTCGGTAGTGCAATTATGGTTCGTTAAGTCTAGATATTGGTTATTTCTGCAAATTTTATTTGCTTATGCAAATTTTATTATGATAATATTTGAATTGAGTAGGCATTAATCCTTATATATCGTCTGACGTTAGATTTTGGATTGGCGTCGAAGCCACATGTAACGTGGCAATTGTTTTAGTCCTTTGTATAATCTTGTGGTTTATTTAATTGTGGTTACTCGAACTATAGACATAAAGTTCACGTTTAGATATTAATTAGATGATAAGTTGAATAATTAATAATAATAATTTGATTGAGAGTTAATTTGAAATCGGGATTTGGGACGTGACACATCTGAATGGTGTATGAACGTGAAAAACATATGCGTTCACTCCTGATGCACGTTTGACGGGCATACATGCGTAGATTGCTTGAAGGAGTTGCACTGATGGGTGCACAACAGATGTTCGCGCATAGTGTCAAATATAGATACCTTGTTATGTTTTTAGGGCAACTTGGCGGAGATAATTTCGAGTTCCATGCTATGCAAAAGAGAATAAAAAAAGAGATAATGAAGAAGATTGAGGATATGCCAACTATTTAGGGTTCAAATCGTATTCCATTTTTTACGAATCTTATGCATGTTATTCTAATTTCAATTGTAGAATTTATTACAAGTTTTTTCATTTCTCATATTCTTGTATCTGTTTATCTCTTTATTTATTTATTTGGAGGTATTCTACAACCAATATATATATTCAAGGTTAGTGGTAACTAAATCTTTGAGCTATATAACTAAGATAATTATAGTAATGGTAATTGGACATCAACTTTATTTTGTGATGTGAACAAGTCAACAAAGAAGGGGTTAGTATTAACTAGTTCTTCACACAGACGTGTTAAAATGTTGTAAAATTAAGTTTTTGGAGAGGATTATTTATAACCAAATATCTAAACATTGAGGAAATATGTTTAGATAAAAGATTATGTAATTTTTTCTTAATTGAAAAAAAAAATTATGAAAAAAAACACTTATTATTGTGCTTGTTCTTGTTAGACAAACCACCACATACTTTTTGGATTGAATTTTTAAATGGGTCAATTATATAAAATAAATTGGGATCATATTTAACAATTTTAGTAATAAAAGACGTACCATGTCGATGCCTGCATGAATCCCAGCTTGAATGGAGTATGAATAGTTAGCATGGGGAGGTGTAGTAATCCTGTCAATACCTTGCCAGTCTGAGATGACAAAACCCTGAACAATGTTGTACATATTCAGTATACAGAAGCATAGATGTTGCCAAAACCATGACCAATATTTCATTTAGAATAATATGTCACAAACTAATGAAAAAAGTCATAGTTGATAAATTATCCAATATAGAAGACTTAGGAAGAAAGTATAGTGTCTTATAAATATATCTCGGGCAATCACTAATTAGATTATAATTTTTGGTTAAACATGGGGCCCAAAAGATTAGACCTAGATAAATTTGTAGCATTTCATGGATTTAAGTTGGCCTATGACTCAGTATATTAGGCTTTTGTTCTAAAAGATGGTATCCAAAATATGTAAGATGGTCACACAAGTTTTCATTTCTATACGTGCTTGCTATTCACAAATGTTTACATAGGCAATACGGTGTCAAGTCTTTCCATGATGATTCTATCCTGTCCTAACACAAACACACACACATTATATTGTTAAGGAAGAATTCCTGCCACCGTTTGAGAGTTTGGACAAAACTACGGGTGTGTGACTTCACCTGCAAATATCATTTATTGGATAAGTTTTGACATGTAGCACTAAAAATTATACTCGAGAGTACGGATACGATATCGAGATGCTTCAAGTTATCTTTACTAATTAAGCAACATAATTATGTTGGTACAGAATGGGGACAGTGAATGCACTGTATACAACCACAAAGACACAGTAAAGTGCAGAGGAAGGGAAAAGAGATGAACGTCGAATATTTTACGTGAAAAACTCTTGTAAATTAAGGGGAAAACCACGGGATACTCAATATTCTAATAAACCACTAAATGAGATTAGGTTTTACAAACTACCAGACGTGGAAAAAAAGAACAAAGTACAAACAACACTTGTGTTTTTCTCTCACAGCTCACCTTTCTTCCATTCTTCCTCTCCTCTGTCTCATACAAGGCTTGGCGCACAAACAGCCTCTCTATCTCTCAAAATTGCCACTCAAGGATATCACACATATACATATATATACAGCAGTGCATGGAGGCCACCAACCACCCTAGCTACATGGTAGCTGGTGCTCGTCTTCCAAAGCCTGCAACAGAAGGCACACGCCCTGCAACAGCAGGCAGCGCATGCATACTCTACAGACTGTCCTACCGACTGCCTAGGAATGACGTTTTCTTAACTACCCAACAAGGTAGGTCAACTACATGTCTACAGTCGCAGACTGTCATGCAGCATGCCTGTTTTCAAATGGTCAACATCCGTTGACTGTTTTCTACTTAGGTCTGATCAGTACCCTTATTGACCGAAAATTTTCTTGCATCAATCACGCTTTCACTCAGTTCGAGGGACATCAGCCTCACATGGTCCTCGTGCATTCTTCAAGTCCTTGCCTCTACGTATTACCCATGGATCTCAGGCTCCACAGTAAAGGTTGTCAGACATTTCATAATATCCGCGTCCATTTCTTCAATCGACAAACAACTACACAAGTTTGCGGACACATTCCCACATAAGGAGTGACCCCAACAAATTACTCTTGCAGTTTGATTGCAAATCTTTGTCAATCCCTATCCATAAGTAGGCCCCTTAAAGTTTTTGAGGACTCTGAAGCTTGCTATGAGTGTGGTTCCTCAATTCCACTAAATTCGTTGGACATAAAAGACTCTGAAAATATTATTGTCACTTACAAATTTGTGTTTTCCAATGACTAAATGGATTAGGCTTCTGCGTTAAAGACGGTATCTGGGACATGTGAGTAAGCCCTACGAGTATCTGGGTCTACACCTGCTCTCTACCCTCGTGTCCACACACATAGGCAATTCGATGCCAACTCCTTTATTGACAGTTCCGACTGGTCCTAGTGTATGTTCCCACCCCTGTTTAGTGGGTTCAGGCTAACTATGGATGCATCACTTCACTCACAAATATCAAGCACCCGATATATCTAGCCGAGCAATACCAATAATCAAACTCGTAATTATAGACAAAGCCGCAATACTCCAAGTCATCCTCACTAATTACATAACCTGTGAGGAATGACCACAAATATTATTCGGACCATATCCTTAAGCAGGCTCCTTGATAGTTTTGAGAGGACTACCGAAGCTTGCTAAGAGTATGGTTGCTCGGACACACTAAATTCATTGGAAATAGAGATTGCTTTCACATTACCCTGAACTTCAACGTGTTCTTAAGAAAACCGGTTACAAGATCACGGTTAGCATGCATCTTAATGCCATTCCAGCTTGAGTAGGAGACCATGACTGTCGAGACGCCTCTAATAATGGAATTGTAGTATCCTGGCATATGGATGCTGAGCAAACCATGCCAGCTTATCACAGTGTTGTTCTCATTGATCCCTTTGGTTGTGCCACCGTCACCCACGTAATGTTTAGCACAAGCTGCAACTTTTTTCCTGCAGGTGAAAACAGAAGCAAATGTGGAAGTGAAATTAACTAGAAAACAATTCAATTTCCAGAGGAAAATTAACGTGAAAGAGAAATGCAGTCACTATCCAATATCTCTCTTAGCAAATAGCATAGCTTACATTTGTATATTTTAAGCACTTCCAGTGTAAACATTTACTTTCTTAAAATAATGACAGTCAATGATTGATCCATAAAATTTTCAAATGATGTAAGACAAATTTGATAACTGGCTTAAATGATGTAAGACATACTTAACAGTCAATAATTTTGTTATATTTTATTTAAAAATAGATTTTTTAATTAGTTTGATTTTTAACNAGGGCTCTTTATTATGCAATAAAAATTGAATTGGTTATATCCATTACAAAAGATTCACCAATTTTATAAATAACAAAAAAATATGCACTTTTTCTTAGTGAATCTGAATTATAATCTTATTTGTAAAGACTATATATTTGATAAGTTTAAATACACAGTGTAAATAATTAAACTTGTGACTGTTGACCAAAACTTAACACCACAAGTTGTTATTGATGTTTGTTTTAATAGGAAAATAAGGAAATATAAATTCAAAGAATTAATTTTGAGTTAGAAAAGTACTTACTTTCCCGCAACAAAGGGAACGCCTTTGGGAGAGTTAGTAGGAATGTCTCCTTGTAAACCCGATATAATCGTGGTCATTTCTTGAACAATCTTAGGATCTTCACTATAACTCTCATAACATCTACCCCATCTTGGATCTCTACAAACCTATCAAGAAACGTCACAAGTTAAAACAGATTAAAATTCTTTTTATCTAATCATTTGATAAAAAAACAGTATAAATATTTCATTAACAAATAATAACAATTTTAGCCTATTGTATAAAATTATTATTGTTTTTCTAACTAATCATATAGTTCTATTTTTAGTGCAGAAAATGAGAGCTTATTGCAAAAGACTACTGGGTTGTGAGTGCTGAGAATGAGTGCTGGTCGGTCAATGAAATCGAGAGGATGAAGATGACAGACGCCCACGCACATAATTGAGAAAGAAGAAAGAATTGGGAACATACACGATTTCATGTGGAAACCCTATTCAGAATAAGAAAAAAAATTATGGGATACTTGGTCTATAAAATCACACTATAAAATTTTAGTTACAAAAATTTTGATTATATAGATCCTTAGAGAGTAGAGAACAGAGTATAAGAGAAAAAATGGCTATTCATTGCTTTTCTCTCTGTTTTTCTCTTCATGCTCACACCCCTCTTGCTCTCTGTCTGCTCCAACGCTCAACATATATATATACCGGGTAGTCATCTACTCTGGAAGGTGGTTATGTACACAATAAAACCTACCACCAATTCTATAAGATACATTCTTACCAAGAGCAATTGATCTACTCTACAAAATGGTTATCAACTCTAAAAGTTAACTTCTTTTTCTAAAATATTTACTGTTCACACAGACTTTATAGGTCAATTTTTCAGACAAGCTGTCATCGATTGTTGACCAAAATTCTCGGTCTTTAGGCAATGTCCTCGGCCGATAATCAAAGTCCTCGGCCATTAGCTTATGTTTTCAGCCATCTCTCAGAATTCTCATCCTTCAATTAGAATTCTTGGCCAATAGTCAAAGCCATTGGCCATTAGTCCATATTTTCGACCATCACTTTGAGTTATCGTCCTTCAATCAGAGTTCTCGACTTTCAATTAGAGTTTTCGACATTTAATCAGAATCCTCAACCTTTATTCCACTTCGATCAAGTGTAGTCGCTCCGACTTTTGTTTCACTTTGGCCTTATCGCCACATACGCAAATGCGCACGACAAGCAATTCCTTCTGCATGGGAATTACCCAAAATCCCACGAGTGGGATGCCAAAAGGGATCTTGCCATTATAAAATACAAGTGTGTTTTTTCTCTTAGAAGACTGAATTAAATGCTTTTAGATCACAATAATTTAGCTTTAAGAGGTTGCCAATGCTCTTTCACAATAAAATTCTCGCATGAATTGTAATTACAACCGGTGTTGCCAAAAAGAAAAAACGAGCTAAATTGTGTCAGAGTTAGCTGTTTTAGTGGAGAAACGTACTGCAATGCATGGTGCAAAAACATAAGGAATTCCGGTGGCTCTAACTTCAAGGGCAGTTGCAGCTCCAATCTTCTTGACAAGCTCAGGGTCCCTGTTTGACAGCAAACCACCATGAATTCATATGCACGGCATTTTTCACTACGTTGCAATTTAACTCAATTTGAATTGATCTTGCTTTAGTTGGATATATCCAATCTTCAGGAAAATTGTACTCCTAACAACTTCCTTGGAAGTGGACTTCCATGTAATTGCCTCACACACACGTTTTCTAGCAGAATTTTATTATAATTTTTCAAATAACAAAAAAAATATATATATTTTTTAGGTCAAAGTTTTATCTATATACATCAAAAAGATGACAATGGCCTTTCCAGGAAGAGAAGAAATATAACAGAAAGTCTCAATATTTTTTTTAATCTTATCCTCAACTTTTATTTAATATAAAATTTATACTGGGTAAGTTTTTTTTTTTTTCTTTTTTCAAATTGATCCCAATATGAGCTGTGTTAACATGCACGTGATGAAGAAAAGCTCTAAAATTATAAAAAAGAAGGTAAGGGATAAGTTTGACTTGACTTACCATATTCTATCTCAAATGACGCTAATGTATGAAAAATGTTTAGATGATTGTAGGTATGATATAATATTATATAATTAGTGTTAAAATAGCTTTTGAGATAGTAAAATTGAAGAATAAGATTAAAATTTATTTGGTTTTCTATATTTTTTCCTTTGTTATTATGCCCACTTGAAAACTTAATGAAGCCTAAAATTTTGCTTTCAACCACATGAGATTTAATATAACAATAAAATTAAGGATAGTTTTTATACCCAAAGTTAAACCGCACAATACAAATGTATCTAACAAAGTTGGCAATCTACTAAGGTCTGTTTACCCTAATTATTTTACACCAGGCAACTTTAAAAAAAGAAAAAAAAAGAAAAATTAGGAAACAGTTCTACTCAATAACAATTCATTATCCCAATGCACCTTTTCACCTGCTCATTAGTGCAACGGCTAGGCCTTTTGGATCTCTTTGGGCCAATTTTGTCTCGACAATCAATATCCCAAAAACATCTCATCCCAAATAATTTATCCAATTAATTATATCCCAATTCATTTTAATCGATCAATCTATTTAAAGATCTAATATAAAAAATTATGTTGTAACTTAATGCAAATTTTTAAATAGGGGCCAGTGGTGGTAGGATGTACAGGGGCAAAGTCTCCCACTATGGACATTTTATAAGGTTAAACCCATCAATTTTTGTTAAAATATAATGTTTCACTCTAGAATCCTCGTGAAATTTCTGGACACAATTGTAGCCATCACTTTTTATGTAACATTAATTCTAATATAATAAAACCTCTCATCCTTTATTAATGTGGGGTTTTTTCCCACACAAATTTTGTATTTTATTATGCAATTGTTGCTCGTTTGACTGTTTTTTTATTTTTTGAATACGCAACACGGCGCATAACCGTAAATTAAGAAGAAAACCAATGAGGAACAGGCATAGGAGTATTAGTCCGCCTACCTAGTTGCTCCCAACCCAATATTATGGGGGAAAATTGTGGCCTTGTAGACATTGTTGTGACCATGGACAGCATCAATGCCGTAAATCATTGGAATCCCAAGACGAGTAGATAAAGAACCGTTCTGGAATTCATTCACCATCTTAATCCAAACTTCTGGAGAAGCCTTTTGAGCAGGTACACTTCCCCCGCCACTTAACACACTCCCTGCCACACATCACGTTGAACTATGTCTTAAGCTTTTACATACAGAGACATGTTAATCAATAAATGAAAATTTTAATGTCAAAGAACTCTGTACCGTCAACAATGATGAAGAATTGTGCGTTTGTTTTGTAAAAAAATAAAAAATTACCAATCATATACTTCTTCATAATTTCAGTAGAGGCGACGCTGCGGTCAATCTGTGTCATTTGGCCAATCTTTTCCTGTAGAGTCATACGGCTCATTAAGTCATTTATTCGAGTATTTAATGGCTGCTTTGGATCTTTGTACTTGAGGTATTCTGCTTTCGCTATTGATGTCCAGCAACTCAGTACCAGTAAAATCATCACAAACAACATGGATGCCTTTCCCATTTTGCTCCCCCAGTTTACCTTTGATTTAAAAAAAAACAAGATAAACAGGACAGTGTGAATTAAAATGAAAGAAGCATTAGGCAAAATATTCGGCAGGGGGTCTATAGAACTGATTTTCAAATTATTGTGAAAATAGAATTCAGACGAAGTTCATTTTCAAAATTAAAAGAAAAGAAACTTTGAAAGGGACAATAAGTAGGGTAGATCGGTGATGTATAGTGAAAATTTTCAGGAATTCAGAACTACTTCGTGACTGAAAATTGAAATCAGATGAATGTAGCAATAATATATTTCAGCAGCTATACAATGTGCGAGTATCTAAGATCGGAATTGAAGAAAGAATTATATATCGCTTGGATAATCTTACAAATTGTCATAAAAACTGAATCATCAATTCAAAATAAGAAGCACAGGAATCTGTAGAGCTATCTAAGCCTCTATCGTTAGAGATATTGCAAATTCTACGGAATGTAAAGCAGGAAAAGAAAAAATATCAGAGACGAGCATCAAAGTGGAAAAGAGTGCTGCCGAACTCACAAATGGAAAACAAACAAGTTTCGCAGCGCCTCTGCTCTTCGCAGTGGGCGACCGAGCAAGGGAGAGAGAAAGAGAGGAGAGTCTCCACACTTGATTTGAATGGCAGTGTGATTTGTCTGATCGTTAGAAAGCGGGAGGCAATTGCTATATAGCAAGCCGCTTCCCCAGTTATACTAATACATTGAATTTTCTTGGAGATTGTGTCGTGTTGGGAAGTCTAAGTCTCCACACAATCTGACCCGGAGATTGTGTCGTGTTGGATTTAATACTCATTTGGAAACTTTATCAAATACAATAATTATTTAATCTTATTAAAATATGTTGTGTGCCAAATTTTTGATTGTTATATAAATTATGGTATTTTTTAATCTTTTATTACGGGTCGATTTGAATCAGATTTAGTCTCCATTATTGATAATTTGAAACCTACATATCACAAATTACAAACAAGAGGTCAGAAGATAATAGGGGGCTATCCTCCGTTGACGTTTCGATACTCAAGTCAGAAATATTTCGTAATAAATGGAAGAATGCACATTTAAAGATAAATGTGGTGGGAGTGCAAAGATACAGTGACGAGGGAAGTGTGAGAGACTTGAGCTTCATGAATACGCTCGGCAGAAGGGTAGCGTAGAAGTACACCCGCAGAGGACAACTTAGAGGTGCGCCCGATAGATGACGGCTTAGAAGTGTGCCCATCAGAGGTGCAGTTTAGAGGTGCGCTCACGGAGGGCGGCTTTGAGGAGAAGGATTAAGTTACACTTATGAGTCAACGTTCTAGTTATTTGAGCGGATGGTTAACTCTTAGACAGCGAGCTCCTGACTCCGAGATGGAAGAATTGTGGCTCCAGGACGGAGGGCTGAAGGCCTTCGGAAGGAAGGAGGGATGAGAGCCCCGTGGCGGCGGAGGACTGAGGGCCTCCGGACGGGAGGAGGGCTGATAGCCTCCGGATGGGAGAAAGGCTGGTCACCTCTGGGACTGGCTGGACGGGAGAAGAGTTGAGGGCCTCCTGGCAGTGGAGGGCTGATGGCCTCCAAATGAGAGGAGGACTAAATGCCTTAAGGAGTGGAGGTGGTTGAGAGGCCCCAGATGGACGGACGGTCGAGGGGCCTCCTGGATGAGAGGAGGGCCGAGGGCCTCCTGGCCGCCAGCCTACTCTCATTGGAAATTGGCTAGCATGTCGAACCTTATAGAGCTTTTTGATTTTCTTCGAATTTCTCTAACTTGTCATTTAATACTTGAGAGTGCTTACTTTAATAGTAAAATTTACAAATACACTGTTCCTCCAAAAGTAATGTGAGACTTATACTTTAAAAGAATTATAATGGATTGTGAGCTTACTGTAGGGCCTGACTCATTAGGTCTATGGTTATTGGACCCATCACTAGCCCCCATACCGGTGGACTAAATTTTCAGCCTCTGACATATTCATGATGGGACAAGACAGGTCATGTTGTCCCCTCAAGTCTAATCTAGATTCATTGACCGAAAAGTTTGACTCTAGAGAGTGGATGGAACCAGATTGATGGTTGACCAACTTAGTTGACCGCATCACTTGATCCAGAGAGCGGAATAGAGCCAAAAATATGGTTGTTCAGTTTTGTTAACCAGCGAAGTGCTTGAATTCAGATAGCAGTGCGAAGTAAAAATTTTTTGTTGACCGAATCCGTTAACCGGCAAAGTGCTTGAATCAAGAGAGCAGTGCGAAATCAAAAATTTTTTATTAACTGGATCCATTGATCGGTGAAATGCTCGAATCCGGAGAGCAGCATGGTGCTGAAAATCTTTGTTGATCGGAACCGTTGACCAACGAAATGCTCCAATTTAGAGAGCAGTTTAGAGCTGAAAATCTTTATTGATCAGATCCGTTGACCGAGAAAATACTCGAATTCAAAAATCTTTATTAACCGGATCCGTTGACCAGATAAGTGCTCGAATCCGGAGAGTAGTTCAGAACCAAAAATCTTTGTTGACCGAAACTGTTGACCGGTGAAGTGCTCGAATTTGGATAGTAGTTCAGAGTCAAAAATCTTTGTTGACTGGAATCGTTGACCGGCGAAGTGTTCAAATTCGGAGAGCAGTGTGGAGTCAAAAATCTTTGTTAATTCAATCTGTTGACCGGTGAAGTACTCAAATTTGGCGCGCAATTCGGAGTTAAAAATCTTTGTTGACCAGATTCATTGACTGGTGAAGTGCTCGAATTCAGAGAATAGTTCAGAGTTAAAAATCTTTGTTGATCGGATCCGTTGACCGGTGAAGTGCTCGAATCTGAAGAGTAGTTCAGAGTCAAAAATCTTTGTTCACTGGATCCATTGCGAGCCATTCGAGTCTCTGGTAAAATTCGGGAGTGCGCAGAGGGAAGATCTCAGGCTCGAAATCAGATCTTATCGTTGTAAGGACACGCTTCAAGAGGTCGGAAGGCGATTTGTCTTAAGATAGCTGATCGTTCGAGTTGTGGCAATAGGATACACATTGTGTTCCTTTGAAGGGTTCTTCTCATTGTGCATTTTGTTGGCGAGTTAACCAATGAGACTAAAAGTGAGGAGCCCTAAGAAAGTTCAGTTGCCGAAACTGGGGATCCTTTACCTCTTTGGTTGAGCAAAGGGGTTAATATCGTGATCACGACCAAGCTTGGGATCCCAATCTCAGTGACTCCCTTTTTGAGGATGCCTCTTTACTTTCTAGTGGACTGCCAAGGTAGTTGGGGTTGACTTGCATCGAATTTCGATCGTTCCTGTGAAGGGAAGTCATGGCCCTAAGGAGACGCAGTTGTCGTCTAAGCCTTCTACCTTGACGAACAAGTCTCGTTGGTCGTGCTCGCCCCTGCTAAGAGGAGGTCATGGGGCTGAGAAGATGAGGTTGTCGGCTAAACTTTGAAGCTATCGTTATCGGGCTTTTGCTAGTCTAGGCCGTCACCCGCATATACCGTTAATGCTTAGTCCTACTTGAGGATGTCGTAACTTTCATGCATCCGGTCCTAGTTCGCCAATCGTCATCGACTAATGGTGCTCACTCCTTCAGGAGAAGGTCGCCGCACGCATGCTGAAAAGCCTCCTAAGATTTTGAGTTCGACCCCACATGGGCCGCTCGATGATGGGACAGAAGATTGATTTGATTGCTTATGGGCCACTTGAATGGTTAGGGTTTAATTCAACCACTCGTGAGCCTTTTGGATGATCAGAGTTTAATTCAACCGCTCATGGGCAGCCTGGATGACCAATGTTTAGTTATGACTGCTTATGGATTGCCTGAATGACCAGGGTTTAGTTATGAGCAGGTAAAAATTTGCCCGACTTAGGGACAGTTTAGGTTGTATAATTTTATACAGTGTTATGTAATCACTTGCATGAGTAGATGATATTTCTATCCTATTAACGGAAATGTGATTCAAGCAAGTAGTATGGTGTTTGCAAGACTTACCTAGATTCGGCGTGGAATCGTTGTCGGCACGTGAGTGGTGCTTTTGTAATCGGCTCACTATATCGAGTGTACGGCTGGCGTGCACCACTTTGGACGATCGTCAAGGCACTTTGGCAGGTGCCTTGGCCTATGACCCTTATGCTCCGTGGGATTTGGTCATTTGCCATAAATTCATCAGGTCGCGTGCTATTACCGTGCTAGGTAGCCTATTGGCCAGTGGTTCGGGTCCCATTGTCGGCTGATATTGCTTCAGCTGACCTGGATCAGTGTAGCACTTTGCTGGATGATATTTTTTACGGTGTAATGGGTGGTGGGTCGAGCACGTCAGGCCCTCATTGCAAGTGTTTCCATAACTTTTATAGGGTCTGCTGCCATGCAATGGGTTGCAGCAGGATCAGCCTGCTGACTGGAGCGATGCTGTGTGGTGAAGGTCAGGTCGGAGAAGATCTAGCGATGAGAGCTCTGGCTGGCCAGGGAAGATCCGATAGCGAGAGCTATGACAGGTTAGAGAAGATTTGACGACGAGAGCTACTGCAGGCCAGAGAAGATATGATGGCGAGAGCTCCAGCAAGCCATAGTAGATTTGGCAGTGAGAGCTCTAGTAGGCCAAAGAAGATCTGGTGATGAGTTTAAGTAGGCTAGAGAGATCTGGTTGCGAGAGCTCCGGCAGGCCAGAGAAAATCCGGCGTTGAGAGTTATTGCAGGCCAGAGAAGATCCGGCGGCAAGAGTTATGACAGACCAGAGAAGATCCGCCAGTGAGAGCAACGGTAGGCCAGAAAAGAACTGGCAGCTAGAGTTACGGCAGGCCAGAGAATATCCGTCAGTGAGAGCTCCAACATGCCAAAGAAGATTTGGCTGTGAGAGCTTTGACAGGCCAGAGAAGATTTGTCGATGAGTTTCGACAGGGCAGAGAGATTTGGCGGTGAGAGCTCCGGCAGGATAGAGAAGATCCAGTGGCGAGAGCTATGGTAGGCCAGAGAGATCTGGCAACGAGGAGTTACGGCAGGCCAGAGAGATCTGGCGGTGAGGAGCTCTGGTAAGCTTGAGAAGATCTAGCGGCGAGAACTCCGAAAGACCAAAGAAGATCTGACAGCGAGAGCTACAACATGCTAGAGAGATCTGGCAGTGAGGAGCTTCAGCAAGCCAAAGAGATCTGACGGTTAGATGCTCTGGCTGGGTAGAGAAGATCTGACGGCGAGAGTTTTGACAGGCTAGAGAAATCTGGCAATGAAGGTGACTGGCTGGAGAGCCGGAACGCTATTCAATCAGATTGGAATGTCGGAATGTTCTTTAGTTTGACTGGAACACCGGAGAGCTGCTCAGTCTGGAAAATTGTTACAAGCTAGCCGAATGAGAGATGGAGTGACGGAGAGCTTTTGCATTCTGTAGGGTTCCGAGATGCTCTATTTAGTTGAAGAGCATAAGACGAAAAGCGAAGTGTAAGTTTTGAAGGAAGCTGTGCTGCCCGACCTGGCACCTTTGGCCTGGCTCCCTAGAATCGGATCGATCATTTCTTCAGGAGTGGGCCTCAACACTAGGTTCCTCCCGAATACCGGGGCCGTTAGGTTGATGAGATAGATACTGGGGGCTGCCTGGGTCCTGAGGTCATTGGGCCTATTGATCCTTTGAGAATGCCGACTTTCTCAGATCATTTGAAAGCTGATCGACGAAGCCCTTGGTGTTACATCTTCTGACAGGTGTAGACGGTTAGGAAGAGGGTGCTCTATTGAGCGCCAGACACTCGTACATTTAGCATCATTCACCTACTGGCATGGCTACCTGAAGAGAGTTGTCGCCATAGGAGGTGATATTTTCAGCCGACGTGCTGGTTGGAGCATGGGTATTGATCGTGTTTGTTTTGCTATTGTTAGGTGGAAAGACATTTTAGACTTTCCCACAGACGGCGCCAATATTGCGTCCCGGGTTTTCAGTTGTTGTATAGATTATTGAACATTCTAATTTTCCGCTGCGGGTTGATCTGGATCGGGTCAGATCTCCGTCATTGATAACCTGTAACCTACACAACACAAACTATAAATAAGATGTCAAAGGACAACGGGGGGGTTATCCCCCACTGACACTCCGATACTCAAACCAGAAATCTTTTTACAATAAACGAATGAATGCACGTTTAAAGGTAAACGTGGCGGGAGTGTAAATATGCAGCGATGAGAGGAGTGTGAGAGGTTTGAGCTCCATAAATGCACCCAGCAAAGGGGGGACTTAGAGGCGTGCCCGGTAGAGGGGCGGCATAAGGGGGGGCTAGTAGAGGGTGGCTTAGAGGTATGCCCGGCAGAGGCCGGCTTAGAGGTGAGCCTGCGGAGGGCAGCTTAGAGGTGCGCCTGATAGAGAGGCGACTTAGAGGTGCGTCCGTATATGACAGCTTTGAGGAGAATGACTAAATTGCACTAGTGAGTCAACGCTCTAATTATTTGAGTGAAGGATTGACACTTGGACAGTGAGCTCCTGACTTGGGGATGGAGGAATCGTGGCTCTAGGATGAAGGGCTGAAGGCTTCCGGAAGAAAGGAGGGCTGAGAACCCCTAACGGTGGAGGGCCAACGGCCTCTGGACGGGAGGACTGAGGGCCTCCTGGCGAGTGGAGGGCCGACAGCGTCTTGGCTGGTGGAGGGCTGATGGGACGGGAGGAGGGTTGAGGGCCTCCTGACGGCGGAGGGCCAATGGCCTTCGAACGGGAGGAGGGTTGAGGGCCGATGGCCTCCGGAAGGAAGGAGGGATGAGGGCCCCCTGGCAGCGGAGGGCCGATGGCCTTAGGACGGGAGGAGGACTGAGGGCCGCGTGGCAGTCAGAGGGCCGCATGGCGGTCAGAGGGCCGACAGCCTTCGGAAGGAAGGAGGGCTGAGGGCCCCCTGGTGTCGGAGGGCTGAGGGCCCCCTAGCGTCGGAGGGCCAATGGCCTCCGGACAGGAGGTGGGCTGAGAGCCCCCTGACGGGCGGAGGGCCGACGACCTCTAGACAGGTGCAGAGCTAAAGACCTTCTGGCTGGCGGAGGGCTGACGGCCTTCGGACGGGAGAAGGGATGGTGGCCTCCAGGACTGATCGGACGGGAGGAGGGTTGAGGGCCTCTTGGCGGCGAAGGGCCGATGGCTTCCAAATGAGAAGAGGACTAAAATCCTCATGGAGTGGAGGTGGCCAAGGGGGCCCGGATGGGCAGATAGCCAAGGCGCCTCCTAGATAAGAGGAGGGCCGATGGTCTCATGGCCGCCAGTCTGCTCTCATTGGAGATTGGTTAGCAACAATTGCGCCCTTTTCCAAGCCATGTGAAACCTTATAGAGCCTTTTGAGCTTTTTCGAACTTTTTCATCTTGTTCTTCAATTCTTGAGAGTGCTTATTTTTATAGTGGGATTTATAAATGCACTATTTATCCAAAAGTAATGTGGAACTTATATTTTGAAAGAATTATATTGCATTGTGGGTTCATTGTGGGGCTTGGCCTATTATGCTTATGGCTACTGGATCCATCATAATAAAATAAC